>CM071941.1:11840000-11857500 GCA_036784905.1 Acrossocheilus fasciatus
CACACCAGTACAGGCCACAGCTTGACATACTAGGTTTGAAGGCCAAAGGTGACAAAAAATACTGTGAGCAATGTTCCTTTTCTCTCTCTTTGTCTAGGTGCTAACTGTTTTCTCATTGACATTAAACAGATTTGACAGTAGATTTGCTTTGGTATGACGGAACCAAGTCAGAAGGCTGTTTTATATTTTGGAAAACACCTCCAGGTTCATTTTCTTATGCTGTGTTAAAACCTCAAGAGACCATTGCATATGGCAGGCTGATGAATATCGAATATTCACATGATCATATAGAAATCATTAACAAAAACAGATTTAAGGCACATTCACACCAAAGACAATGGCAAAGGATAACTAAAGTTTTAATTATAGTTGTAATTCACTGAGAATAGCCAAGTTCACATCACAGCTATAAAGATAACAACACAGAGAATAAACATTGGAATCAGTTTTTAAAATGATTTTTTTTCCAGCTGATGAACAATAAAAACATTGACAGCCAATCAGAATCCATCCGACTTTAGCATTTAAAGCGGTAGTTGACAAAACGGCCATGCAATCTTATAATAAACAAAATGATATTGTGTGTTGGTGTGGACGTTGATATAATTATCATTATAGTTATCTTTGTAGTTATCATTCTCGGATAGAGTTCAATTAATTTCAGTGAATTATGAATCGATTCAGAACTGATTCAGTGATTGGTTCGTTTTCTTAACTAGTAATTTTAGTAATTATGTACTACTATGACTATTATAATAACAACAAATAAATACTAAAATATTCATTAATTTAATATTTTTAATTAGATTTAATTAGCATTTTCGAATTTCTATTTAGAAATAGTTTTACTAATCTTACTAAACCTATTTTATTTCAGTTACAGTTTAATTTTTTTTATTTATATTTGATTTTAGATTTATCTTAATTAACAAAAACGTTTTTGTGTGTTATTTTGTTGTTATTATATGCCATTTTTACTTTATTTCACTTCAGATATCAATGGCTACTTCGACAAAATTGGGCAGTTTTGCTGTGAAATGAGATGAAATTCAAAGCAAATTCATAAATATTTGAATTCATGTCAAAAAGCTGAGATTTCCATCCACAAAAAACATTCCCAAATTCACACACATCAAGACATACAACATACTTTTGTGTAAACATACTGTGTGTTTTACCCAATTGTATTTATAGTCCTTTCTGAATAAATGCCGGGTGCATTGGAGCTTGGCTAGTTCTCTGGCAGACTTGAGAGACTGTCTGATAGCTTGGCTATACATAGACCACAGCGACTCAGATCACCTCATAATGTTAGATTTGTATTCCACTCCATTTATCAATGTAACACTTAATACTTCAAGCAGGACTTGAAGTGAACCGTGTACTTCATCTCGCCATATCTGACCAGAACCCTTAGTAAATGTCACCAAGTGTTCTGCGGACAGATAAAACCTCCGGTCAGCTTTCGAGTTTGTGCACTCCAGTGGCTTTGGCGCTTATGTTAATGTGGGAGGTTGATTTGGAGTCTGTTGAAATCTTGAACTGCATCCATGTAAATATATGAATAAGTGGCAGTTTGATTGTGTGTGGCGGCAAATGCTACTGCTTTGGCAGAGATGAGAAAGCCATTACGCAGATTCTCTCTCCTACTGCACAGTGGAAGGGTCAAACAGAGGTTCAGGGACGCACTTATCACTGCCATCTTGATTTGTCATTACAAGTGAGTGTCTGTGGTAAATCATGCCAGCTAAAGTGGCTTACAACTTGACAAGAGCATCTAAAAACGATCAACAGAAATGCAGCCTACAGAACAAGTTGTAAAATACAGACGGTTATCCGAACAAAAACAGCTGCACATGAATACAAATGTTACACTTTGGACTGCCTGATGTGCAAATGCAAGCAAATACACATTATTTAGTGTTTAAAAATGGAAGATTGGTGCTAAATTCAACAACATTTTTAATAAACCCGACAACTTTGATGTTAGGTTAAGCAGTCTAATAAAACAGATTCCTGATGCACTTAATATGAATGCAAAACAATTACAAAAATTGAATTCAAACAACCAAGTCCAAATAACCCAGCTGTTGTGAATTGCTTCTTCATATGAAGATGATTAATTATCAACTCATAAACAATCATAAATAATTCATAATATTCAAGATAATCTGCAGATGCCAAACGAAAAGGCTCTTTCTCCAAAAAGGTTTTGTTTTTCTGTGCCCAGTGGTGTGTTGAAACAAATAAAAAACCCTCCTTATGTAAACAGACATTAATAATAGTCTAACGGGCAGAATGAAATGAGTTTTCTTATGGCAGTTACATTAATAACCCTTTAAACAAGACATCAATCTCAGGGGCTGGTTGTCCAGTCAAATGATATTGGTGTTTTTTTCCCTTTCAGTTTTATAAATGACCCCAGGTGTATTGGGAAGAGATGAATAAATCAGAGAGACAGATTGCCTAGAGAAGAAATATGCCATAAATAGCCATGCAAGTGTAAGAATAATTACGCAACTGCAACTGTGGGTGACCTCATTACAGAGCCTGCAGGGTAAATATGCCACAGCCATCAGCATCTAATACATAAAACATTACTATTCAACATGACCACAATCATGAGGTTGGTGACCAAACTTCCTAATGAGAGAGAGTATCGCAAATGAAATTATATAATCAAACCTCGCTAAATTCAGCTATCGAGTATGTAGGCAGTAAACCTGCACCTGAATGCAAAACACGACTCTTTGCAGGTCTAGTGCAGAATCTGAAAAATTGATTTTCCCTATGTATAATAAATACAGTATTTATATGTATTATTCATTTTATGTCAAAACATTTTTTTTTCTCTGATTTTCATATATATATATATACAGTCAAACACCTTCAACATTTCTCACATTATATCACAGTTTATTCACTATAGTTTAGAAAATGGTAATGAAATATGACAAGAACTCGATAATGTCAGATAACTTTGATAGAAAGGTATGTAATGAATTAGGATGAATAGCTGTCAGGTGTTAAATTTAGGTACACAATTAGATAATACCAAGTTAGGTCAACCAATTATCAAGCAATACTTAATTTTTTTCAGTCTGTGGTGTAAAAAGGTCGCATTAGCAATTAAAGAAAAAAAAAAAAAACACTTAAGCAAAACATGGTCAGGTCAAAGTGTCTGAATAATTTTTGATACTAAATTTTACTAGTAGTCCACTGTATGAACATTTTTTGGGTATAATGTGTCACAGTTTACTTTATTTTGTTGTGTCCTGCACCCACTAGTAAAATATCACAAAATTATATATTACTGGTGCCTGAATAATTTTTGGTTTACATTAAAGTTTGTCACACTTTAATGTTTCAGATCATCAAACTAATTTAAATATTAATCAAAGATAACACAAGTAAACACAACATGCAGTTTTTAAATTAAGTTTTTTATTATGAAGGAAAAACAAAATCCAAACCCACATGGCCCTGTGTGAAAAAGTGCTTGCCCCCTAAACCTAATAACTGGTTGGGCCACCCTTTGCAGCAACAACTGCAATCAAGCGTTTGCAATAACTGGAGGAATTTTGGCCCACTCTTCTTTACAGAATTGTTTTAATTCAGCCACATTGGAGGGTTTGAGCATGAATGGACTGTTTAAGGTCATGTCACAGAATTTCAATTGGATTTAAGTCCAGACTTTGATTTGACCACTCCAAAACCTTAATTTTGTTTTTCTTGAGACATTCAGAGGTGGACTTGCTGCTGTGTTTGGATCATTGTCCTGCTGCAGAACCCAAGTGCGCTTGAGCTTGAGGTCACAAACTGATGGCCGGACATTCTCCTTCAGGATTTTCTGATAGAGTGCAGAATTCATTGTTCCATCAATTATGGCCAATCATCCATGTTTGACTGTTGGTATGATGTTCTTTTTATGAAATGCTGTGTTGGTTTTACACCAGATGTAACGGGACACACACCTTCCAAAAAGTTCAACTTTTGTCGCATCAGTCCACAGAATATTTGTCCAAAAGTCTTGGGGATAATCAAGATATTTTTTTGGCAAATGTGAGATGAGCCTTTGTGTTCTTTTTGTACAGCAATGGCTTTTGCCTGGGAACTCTCCCATGGATGCTGTTTTTGCCCAGTCTCTTTCTTATTGTTGAATCATGAACACTGACCTTAATTGAGGAAAGTGAGGCCTGCAGTTCTTTAGATAATGTTCTGGGTTCTTTTATGACCTCCTGGATGAGTCGTCTTTGTGCTCTTGGAGTAATTTTTGTAGGCCGGCCACTTCTGCGAAGGTTCACCACTGTTACAAGTTTACTCCATTTGTGGATAATGGCTCTGACCATGGTTTGCTGGAGTCCCAAAGCCTTAGAAATGGCTTTATAACCCTTTCCAGACTGATACATGTAAACTATTTTGTTTCTTATCTGTTTATGAATTTCTTAAGATCCCGGAATGATGTGTTGCTCTTTAAACATGCTTCACTTTGTCAGACAGGTTCTATTTAAGTGATTTCTTGATTCAAAAGGTCTGGCCGTAATCAGGCCTGGGTTTGTCTAGTGAAATTTAACTCAGCTTTCTAAAATAATGTGGTTAATCACAGTTTTTTTTGTGATTTAATAGGAGGGGGCAAGCACTTTTTCACACAGGGTCATGTGGGTTTAGATTTAATTTTCCCTTCATAATAAAAAACTTCATTTAAAAACTGCATGTTGTGTTTACTTGTGTTATCTTTGATTAATATTTAAATTTGTTTGATGATCTGAAACATTAAAGTGTGACAAACATGCAAAAAAATAAAAAATCAGGAAGGGGGCCAACACTTTTTTTACAACACTGTGTACAGTCAACTGTGTGTGTGTGTGTGTGTGTGTGTGTGTGTGTGTGTGTGTGTATACACACACACACAGAAAAGAGAGCAAGATTACTGCTGTACTGAATATCATCAGACTGTAAAGACAGTCAAGATATGTCAACGTAATATCATAAATGCTTGTTCAAGCATGACTTCCTTCTCCCCACCCCCCACTAACACACACTGTCCTCTGGTGCTGTTCAGTCCAGAGCAGAGCGGAGTGTGCTTGTGGCATCCTCACAGGAGAGCAGACCAGAGCAGAGCAGATGACATAACTTAAGCCTGCTTTACTCCGCACCCGGAATCAGCACACAGCTGCAATTCCCTGTATTTCAGATTACGCTACGTCATCATTTTAAACTCCCTCTCTTACACACGCATGCACACATAAGTGCAGACAGACATACGACACGCACACGGGTACTGCGGTGACATCACTGCATTTCTGCCATTCCTCCAAACACACGCGGGCAAACATATAAACAATGACATCATGGTTTTTACCACTGCCATTAAAAAACCTGCTTACAACCACAAGGAAGTCAGAATGTTCCATCACTTCTACACACAAATACCACAGAGCAGTCGAAAGAAACACAAAGCCAGATAACCAGGGGAACTGCCAAAGACAGAAACAAACATTGTAAAACAGAAATAGATTTGGTTTCTGAGTGGTGCAATTTAAAAATTTAAATTTATTTAAATATAAATTCTTTAATATTTTAAAAGGCAATATACAGTGATTTATATTGTGATTAAATATTTAATTTGTTTTAGTTTTTTTTTCTTTTACTTTTACAGCATAAAACGTTGAAATATTACCCAAAATAATACACAAATAAGATATTAATACAAACTATAGTATAAGATCTTTTGTTTTTAGTCATTTAACAGCAACCGTATCTAACATTCTGCATTTTATTTAATAATAATAATATTTTGTTTTACTTTTACAACATAAAACATTGCAATATTAACCAAAATAATGCACATAATATATTAATAAAAATTTATAAGATCCTCTTTTTATTAATTTTACATCAACAGTATTTAACATTTTGCATTTTGCATTTTATTTAATAATAATAATAATAATAATAATAATAATAATAATAATAATATTATAGACATAAAACAGTGTAATATTACCCAAAATAATGCACATAAGATATTAATAAAAATGTAACATATCCACTCTTTTCATTCATTTACATCAACAGTATTTATCATTTTATATTTAATAATAATAATAATAATAATAATAAACAATAAATATTTTTTGTTTCATTTTTTACTTTTACAGCCTTAAAGGGGTCCCATTATGCCTTTTCACTTTTTGAATTTTAGTCAGTGTGTAGTGTGTATGTCTGGGCATAAAAAGATCTACAGAGTTACAAATCTCAAAGTCCACTCCAAAGGGAGATATTTCGTTTAAAAAATTTTTTTCAAGAACTACAATGAACGGCTCATTTGGACTACAGTGTTGTTTTCCTGTATTTGTGACATCACAAAGCGGTCCATTAGAGTATCATTAAAATAAATCCCGCCTACGGAAATTCGAATGGAGAGAACGCTTGTTGAGCACTGCATGTTTCAAAATCGAAACCCGGTGCGGGTGTTTTTACATCACTGTATTTCTGAAGGAAACCGACTGTCTTCAGAAAATTTTGGATGTCATTTTCATTTCATCTTGCCTGTAATGTCTGATAAAGCAGCATTTGTGAGTGGAGCTTTGCTTTGTGTACAGCGTTCCCAGTGGAAATCTCGATCTCTACCACTCCGACAGCAGCTCTTGTTGGCAGAGAATTAATTTGCATATATATGCCACCACAAATATTGTAAGTCTGTGGGACTATGGTATAAATAAATTCACTGCAATTCATGTTATAATGTTAGAATTAAAGAACAATAAACATAATACCTACTACCATTGCACTTATCTGTACATAGTAAATGCAGTTATTTTTAAGCTGTTGTTGACATCCTATCTAAAACGCGATTTAGCCAAAAAAACAAAACAACAACAACAACAATGTTACCGCTTTAATATGTCTTGCAATATCCATGCGTGCAAAGGTTCTGCGCGATCCTCTTGTTCAAAATTCTCGGGGTCTGAATTGATGTGGCAATATTGATGAATTTGCTGTTTTGGCAAGGGGCGGGGCAGTACTGAAACACCGTCTAAGTCGTCCGCCAATCACAACGCACTGGGACAGCTAACCAATCACAACACATTTAGATTTTCGGAAGGCGTGCCTTCATCAATCCCGGAAATAATCGAGCCATTTATGCCAGGCTGGGGAGAAAGGTATTGTAATAATGTAAATTATGTGAAAAATAATGCGATTTTCAAACCACCAAGCATGAGAGCATGTTCTAGTACACCCCCAAAATAAAATCAAGACTTTGTAAAAGAGCATAATATGACCCCTTTAAACACCGCAATATTTCCTAAAATAATGCACAAACAAAATACTAATAAAAACCAAAACATGGCATTCCAGGAAACAAACATGCATTATTCATACAGTACTATTGTATACTAAATTATGATAAAGGGTTTCACAGCTATATAAATCTCTCACAGATCTCTTCCTGTTTTAGCTTTCCAAGGAATCATCTCTCTTACATGACAGATAAAACATGTGTGAGCTTTGAGGCTGCACGGACAATTGCGCAGCGCAGCGGCACATGACATCTGACATATGCGGCCATGCATGAGAAAAAATTAGTGGCCGGACAGAAAACAGTATATGGGGCCTTTAAGAGCATTCGAAACTCTTGACACGCTACATCACTCACAAGAGCAGCTCATGCTGACATTGACAAGGAGTGATAGTGAACTGATTGCAAAACAACGAGGGGGAAAACAGATGCATGCAGCTCCCTCTACATTCAGAGAAATCTCTGATCGTCTGGAGCAATCTTCAAAAGGATGGGAGCAACTCACAGCAGGATTGTATCAATTTTCCACAAGTTAAAGGGAGAGCTTTTTACTATTCACAGCGTGACAGCTCACAGACCCCTGGGAAAAGCAGTCACACCTGCATGGAGGAAGGAGAAAAAAAGAGCGAGAGAGAGAGAGAGAGAGAGAGAGCGTAAAATACAGGAACAAGCACCTAAACGAAGCATAGAGTTTTTTAGAGGTGGAAAACAAATGGACCAAAGCAGTACAGACACACACAGAGGATTACAAACACACTGGGATTACAGAGAAGCACACATGCCTCCAAAAACACACGTCACAGGATTACGCCAGCACTCTCTGCAACATCCATCATGGTTTTCTAAGCAAAGCTGAGGGCATCAGCAGCAACAATGACATCATGCCATGGCCTAATGCGATCTTTGCACTTCCGCCGCTGTCTGTGATGCAACTGCATGTGCGATGTGCAAATTACACACGGATCACACAGACTGAGCGATGCTTCAGAGACTGCAATTCGGAGAAATGCAAATGCTGGTTTTATTTAGATTTATCTGCAACACACTAGCTCAACTGAAAGGAAGAGTTCGGCCTAAAACGAAATGAAATCTTTCAGTTTGTAGGGCTGGCAAGCTTCAAAAAGGACAGGAATTAAAAAGCACACACAATTATTCGCTTTTTTTGTCCCTCACACAAAGCTATCGTACATCTTCATGATCAAATACATTGGCCACATTTATGGTGCTTTTACAATTAATTGTGCTTTTTGGTTTTTGACTAGTGTTATTAGTATTTATGTAAATTTGAAAAAATGTATATAACCTGCACACAACTCAAACTTGCAACGTTACAAAATTGTATTACAAACATTTGGGGTTACAAAACATGCAAAGCATCAGCAAATTAAAAAAAAAAAAAAAACTCATTAAGAGCAATATGAGCAACAATAATAATTCAAAATATACATGATCAACAAAAACATAATTCTACAAAACATAAATAACAAATCTAATCTACAAAATGCTGTAGTAGTAAATCATCAGTAATTAAAAACAGCATACAACATGTGGAAAGAAAATATTATATTTTTAACAATACAAAACATCAAACATTTTAAACATTGTAGCACATTTATTAGCACATTGTAGACATGCACATCCAAAAAGTAATATTTATATTTTAATACAATATATAATTTTATTCCAGCTTTTATTTTTATATTTTCAGTTGCTTTCCTTATAATTTTAGTTTTAATTTAGTTTTAATTTTTGATGCGCCTGTCATTTTTATATTTATATTTAATTTATTACTATTTTAGTTTTAGTAATTTTATACCTTCAATTTTTATTTAATTTTTTAAACTTCATTGATTTATTTTATTTTATTAAAAAAAAAATTCATTGTAGGCATGCACATCCAAAAATGAGTTAAGTAATATTTATATTTTAATACAATATTTAATATTATTTTGAACTAGCTTTAATTTTTATATTTTCAGTTGCTATCCTTATAAATTTTAGTGTAAGTTTTAATAATTTGGTGATGCACTTGTCATTCTTCACCTTCACCTTGCACCTTCAATTTTTATTTTATTTTATTTTTAAACTTCATTCATTCATTCATTCATTCATTCTCCAGAAGCTGGGCCCTATTTTTTTAACACATAGCTGAGGATTATTTAGAGACAGTTAGACACAGGCTGTGGTTTATTTAAAGAGCCAATTTACACACTTAGTGGGGGGTCTGGCCCTACAGTGACACAAAAATAATAATAATAATAATAATAATAAAGAGATTTTGTTTTTCATTCCATTAAATGTCACAACAGTAAAGACTTACTGAATTTTTTTGGAATTGTGGAAAACTTTACAAAACAGTTAATCAAACTGTGGCATATTGGATTAGAATCACATAGCTTTTCAAAGGCTTCAAAAAGCTCCATGTCCCAGATCTGAGTTGGGGGAGAAAAAGTCAGACTGACCCAGCTGACTGAAGTGGAGTTGGAAAAGTAGGTGGGCGCCACAGAGTGCTAGAAGAGCCAATGGCCCAGTCTGACAATTCACTTCAGCAATCAGGTCAAAGACAAACCACAGCGGACATGCACACACATACAAGCACACTTGTGCAAACTATCACACAAACTCAATTACACTCTCTCTGTCTCTCACACATGCACAGGGTGCAAATTACGGGGAGTGGGGTGTGAGGGTCTTAAAAGTACATATTATATTGCAACGCTCACAAACAGAAGTTGCATCTCCCTGAGGAGGTAACCATAGAAACAGAATGCTGCTCGAACACTTTCCGTTGTGATTAGTATCAAGCAGGAAGGTGACAAAACACGACAAGCACTGTCATTACTTATAACTTTATCATAGACTTGTATAATATAAAAAAATAGACTATGATAATTTACACTAAAGGCACCAAATTTGTGGTGCCTTTACACAATAATAACTTTTACAGGATTATGTGCTGAAAATTACAGATTTTCTGATAACACTTACAATAAGGTTTAATTTATGAGAATTGGATGCATTAAAACAATACTTTTCTTTCTTTCTTTCTTTCTTTCTTTCTTTCTTTCTTTCTTTCTTTCTTTGATTAATAAATACTGGAATAATTTAACAAATGGTTGTTATATTGTTACCCAGTGCATCAACTAATGGTAATAATTCGAAAATTAATGTAGTTTTACCAATTTTTTTTTTTTTTTAATGTATACATTTTTTATATACTGCTAGTTATAAATATTCTAACCTAACCTTAACCCACACCCTAACAGAAAACGTTCTGTACAGTTTTTTATTTTTTACATACATACATAAAAACTATTTACTTTATTTTTATACAGTTTTTACAATTGATGATGTCCCCAAAAGGAGGTTTTGTCAGTTCGCAAATTTGGGTACAAATCTGCCCCAAAGTACACACACACACACACACACACACACACACACACGATCACAACCATAAAGCTATAGCTCTTTGATTGGCAGGCAGCCTCTAAATAAGGAGGCTTCACACGATGGAGAGATTGTGGTGTCATTTCTTCCAGAGAGAGTTAAGAAATTTACCCATCATGCTGCACACTGTTCCATATAGGAACACAACACATACAATTCACCCTCTCTAAAAATAGCTGGAAACTTCAGGCAAGTGGCAAGCGCAGCGCACAATCTCCTCTCTGCACAGCGGGACTAAAATCAGCTCAGTGGACGAATTCAATCACGACTCTAATAATATGCATGGAAATGCGGGGGTGCGTTTCAGTCCGTGAACCCGACTTTGAATAATCTCCTCAAACGGAACAAAACCGGTCTCGACCCAAGTGTCTGCCATTAGCGATTTCTCCTCGCTGGAGAGAAAGCGGGGAATCCGCACAAACTGCGAGATCGAGGGCAATGACATCATCACCAGTAGCACTGGCATGGAGCATCACAACGACATGGTAGAGCAAGTGTTTATGCTTTTCCGTGGCATTGAGCCCATGCAGACTGTGGCTTTTAGACTGGCTTGGTTGAGTGGAGGCCAAAACCACAGCCGTCCCACAGTGGAATGGAAGTTAACACTAGTACACTAAAAACAATATTCGCTGCCATTTTGGTACACACAGTCCCAAAGTCCCAAACTTTTTGCCACACCTGCCAATGGCGAGGGAATTGAGAAAATAAATAATTCCTGTCATGAAACTTTATTTTTATTGTACACAACCGAGGCAAGTACATGTATTTATGTCACTTGTACCATCACACACAGACTGTCTCTAGGTGATCAAAATCATAATGGGTGATGGGTAACAATACCTGCCATAATAATGACAGGTGGTGTTATGTAATTTCACCCATTGTAATTGTTTTCTCATGCTTAATACAGGCAAAATTCCATCCTAAAACATCTGATGATTCAATTCCATTTTTTTCCCCATTTAAAAAAAAAAAACCCTGATCTTTTAGTAGAATTTGAAAGAAAATGTGGGTCAATGACATAAGTGTTTACCAAAAAAAAAAAAAAAAAAAAAAAAAATCTATAATAAAAAAAAAAAAATTGTGTTAAGAGTTAATTTTAAATAAATCTAAAACTATTCTAAATTGTTTTCAGTAATTGAAATAACGCTGAAATAAAATAAAACAAATATTATATGAAAAATATCATTTAAAATGTACTGAAATTAGAACGTTGCCTTTAAACTGAAATCAGTTCATGTTGAAGTGCTAAAATGGATAAAACTGAAAAAATAAATTGCTAAATAGAAATATGAAAAAAAAAATCTAATAAAAATGACAAAAGCACTAACACAATTGCTAAAACTTAAACTATAATTAGAATGAAAAATAAAAAATAACGGTCACACTTTATATTAGGTGGCCTTAACTACTATGTACTTACATCAAAAAATAAGTACAATGTACTTATTGTGTTCATATTGTATTGCAAAACACTATTTCTGCTATTAAGGTGGGATACGGGTAAGGTTAGGGACAGATTTGGTGGTATGGATAGGTTTAAGGGTGGGTTAAGGTGTAAGGGATGGGTCAACAGTGTAATTGTCAATTTAATTACAGAAATTAATTACAGATGTAATTACACATAGGTATTTTTAAAAATAGAAGTACAATGTAAAAACATCTATGTACACAATAAGTGCATTGTACCAAATGATTAAATCAAATGTAAGTACATAGTAGTTAAGGCCACCTAATATAAAGTGGGATCAAAATAACTAATGCAAAATATTATTGAACACTACAATAGTATATTAATAATAATAAAATAACACTGGTTGGTTTAATATGTTGGCAAAAAAAAAAGATTTTCATGAAAGATTTTAGTTAAATTACTTAAAAAAAATATCATGTGGTGCAACTGTTAATTACATTAAAAGTAAATAAAGTAATATATTGTTCTTATACTTTGAATTAATGTGAGTGTACACTTCTTAATCATTATTTTAAAAAAAAACACATATATGGGAGTTGCACCACATGACATTGTATTTACTCCCATTCAATCATCAGCAAGTGTTAATTTTGGACATTGCACACACCCCGTCAAAGAATATTCAATCTATGATACAGACAAAACCTGAAGGTGTGAACACACACTTGCCTATCCAAACCTCTTCTTCTCCCTCTCTACACCCTCACATCCCGTGGGATCAGCCGACCATTTAAATTGAATTCCACATCATTCCAAGAAGCGTCCTCCCTCCTCTGTGACAGATGCGGATGGTTTATTATAATTGGCACCAAAGGCAGAATTTACTTAGTGAGCATGATCTAACTGCCGTCTCAGCTAATGACAAGCAGACACTATGGGACTAGCTCTCTCTCGCTGTCACACACACACACACACAATCCCACACTCTACCCCCTGTAGGCCAAGCTCTGACTCTCACATTTATAGCAGAACAGAAATCGTTTAAGCTATGGTCCAGGTTGCTGATATAAATTCTGACACTGTAACAGCTTCCGTAACCAACAGGAGAATTTGCAAGACATGACATTTTTTTGTGCTTGAAATGTTGAACATATATATATATGTGTGTGTGTGTGTGTGTGTGTGTGTGTGTGTGTGTGTGTGTGTGTGTGTGTGTGTGTGTGTGTGTATACTCTGAATTTAATGATGTCATCATTTACTCACCCTCATGTCTCATATTCCTTATTATTCTGATTTGGTACTTAAGTAACACTTATTATTATTATCATCACAGTTGATTAATATTTTGTGGAAACACTGCTACATCCCCCCCCCCCCCCAGAATTCTTTGATGAACAGAAAGACTAACAGAATAATAATAATAATAATAATAATAATAATAAACAATAAATATTTTTTGTTTCATTTTTTAATAGTTTTGTTTTTTTATATATATAGTGCCCTCCAAAAGTATTGGAAAAGTAAAAGACAAAACTACAGAATGTCACATTTTATTATTGGGTGATTCATCACATAGATGTTTTACCAGCTAAGAAGTTCAGCACTTTTAGAGTTTTATCCCTCTATCTGATGTGAGCATAAGTATTGTAACAGTTAACTCACAGGACTTCTAAGTGATCAGCTGTATCCTGTTGCATTAATTCTTCAGATATTAAAAGCAGGGAATGCGTCGTATCAGTTATATCCATTACTGATACTGATACTGATACTGACGATGACACACACAAACCAGGATGAAGAGGGAGCTGACTTTGAGAAAAAAATCAAGCAATTTGGATGCTGAAAGAGAAAGTCAGTTTGGAAACCACCAGCAACCAACAACGAGAAAACAACAGTAGTTGATGACGGACTAATCGTAAAAGCTGTGAAAATGAAACCTAAAAGACGTGTCTGTAAAATCACCAACAACTTCCAGAAAGCTGGGGTGATGCTCTGACAATCTACTGTCCTCAGGAGACTTTGACACAGAATTACAGATGCTACACAGCAAGATACAAACTTCTGACCAGCTCTAAAAACAGAAAGGCAAGATTAGAGTTTGCAAAAAAGCACAAAGGTGAGCCAGAAGAGTTTTGGAACTGTGTTCATGGACCGATGAGACAAAGATGAACCTTTATCTAAGTGATGGGAAAGCAAAAATGTGGAGAAAAAAAGGGAACTGCAATGATCCCAAGCATACAGCCTCATCTGTAAAGCACGGTGGAGGTGGTGTCATGGCATGGGCATGCATGGCTGCCTCTGGAACAAGCCCTCTCAACTTTACTGATGACGTAATGTATGATGACAGTAGCAGAATGAATTTGGAAGGGTACAAAACCATCTTGTCTACCAATATTCAAGAAAATGCCACCAGATTCATTGGGAAGTGCTTCATATTGCATCAGGACAATGACCCAAAACACCCTGCCAGTTCAGTCAAGGAGTTTATAAGGGAAAATAAATGGAAAGTCTTAGATTCCCCAAGTCAATCTCCAGATTTAAATCCGATTGAACATGAATTTCACCAGCTGAAGAGGAGAGTAAAGGCAGAAACTCCCCAAAACAAGCAACAATTGGAATTGGCTGCATTAAAGGCTGGGAAAAGTATTTCAAAGGATGAGAGCAAGAGTCTGGTGATGTCTATGGGTCACAGACTCACTGCTGTGATGTTGCGCAAGGGATCTGCGACTAAATAATAGCTTTTAATCTTTTATATCTGCCTTATGTTCAACTGTCCCAATACTTATACTCACATCAATGAGTGGGTAAAAAAGTGAAAAGTGCTGTTCTTTTTATTTGGTCAAACATGTATGTGTTAAAACGGCTAATAATAAAATGTGACATTCTGTAGTTTTGTCTCATATTCATATTTTCATCATATTTGCAAATGTCTTGACTCCACAGCCAACAGAGCAATTTTGTCTTCACTGTTCCAATACTTTTGGAGGGCACTGAATATACAGTATCTCACAAAAGTGAGTACACCCCTCAAATTTCAGCAAAAAATGTAGTATATCTTCTCAAGGGACAATACTACACAAATGAAACTTGTATATATTTTAGAGTAGTCAATGTGCAGCTTGTATAGAAGTATAAATATACTGTCCTCTAAATATAACTCAACTTATAGCCATTATTGTCCAAATAACTGGCAACAAAAATGAGTACACCCTAAGTGAACATGTCAAAACTGTGTTCAGAGTGTCAATATTTTGTAGGGGCACCAGTGTTATCTAGCACTGCCTTAATCCTCCTGGGTTTGGAGTTCACCAGAGCTGCACAGATTGTTGCTGGCATCTTCTTCCACTCCTCCATAATAACATCACGGAGCTGCTGGGTGTTAGACACATGGTGCTTCTCCACCTTCCGCTTTAGGATGCCCCACATGTGCTCAATAGGGTTCAGGTCTGGAGACATACTTGGCCACTCCATCACATTCACCTTCAGCTTCATCAGCAAGGCAGTTGTCATCTTAGCGGTGTTTTTGAGGTCGTTATTATGTTGGAAAGCTGCCATTTGGCTTAGTTTCTGAAGGGAGGGCATCATCTTCTGCTTCAGAATGTCACAGTACATGTTGGAATCCATGTTTCCTTCAATATACCGCAGCTCCGCAGTACCAGCAGCACTCATGCACCACCATGCTTGACTGTAGACAAGACACAATTTTCTTGGTACTCCTCACCAGGGAGTCACCACACATGCTGGACACCATCTGAGCCAAACAAGTATATCTTAGTCTCATCAGACCACAGAACATTGTTCCAGTAATTAATGCTCTTGGACAGGTTGTTTTCAGCAAACTGTTTGCAGGCTTTTTCTGTGAGCCAGCATCAGAAGAGGCTTCCTTCTGGGACGATGGCCATGCAAACTGACTTGTTGCAGTGTGCGGCGTATAGTCTGAGCACTGACAAGCTGACCTTCCACTTCTGCAACCTCCAAAGCAATGCTGGCAGCACTCATGCGTCTGTTTTTTGAAGCCAGCTTCTGCACCTGACGCACAGCACGAGGACCTAACTTCTTCTAATTCTCAAATCCTCAGAGAGTTCTTTGCCATGAGGAGCCATGTTGAACATCCAGTGGTCAGTATGACAGAAATGTACTCCAAGCACCGAATTTTAACTGCTCTAAAACAAGATACACAAATTTGTATGGTCCTGTCAAGCAGACAAAAACATGAACATCATGAATAGGACATGTGGCTTTGCATGGTTAAACGACATATAGCTGTTTTCACGTAGGCTGTACTCACTTTTGTTGCCAGCTTTTTTGACAATAATGGCTGTATGTTGTTACTTTCAGAGGACAGTAAATCTTTACTGCTATAGTTGCACATTGCACATTAACTACTCTAAAATATGTCCAAGTTTCACTTCTATAGTATTTTCCCTTGAAAAGACATGCTAAAATGATTGCCGAAATGTGAGGGGTGTACTCACTTTTGTGAGATACTGTATATATATATATATAAAATGTAAATATCTCTATCACTTTTCATCAATTTAATTATGAAAATAATCATTTCTTTTTAAAAATCCTACATACCATAAACGTATAGATTAGATTATATTTAAGATAAATTATTACCTAATGGCAATCTTGGTATGAACCTGTGCAGCTATGATATAAGGGTTTCAAATTTTCAGCAAAAATAAATATATTTCATCAATAAAATTAAATAGTATCACACTGAAAAAGAGTGCATGTTCTAGAGTAAACTAACTCTATTACTGCACATGAAACAATATTAACATTCCCTCAACAGTATACAGCACACACACACACACAATCTCTCAGCCATTCTAATAACAATTCTCAAGTCTATTGTTTTTTACAGCATGACACAGATGTTATAAAGATGTCAAGTGCAGAGAGAGCAAGATTGGAAAAGGAAATAATTACCACCATCCTCAGGGAAAAGAGACGCGTAAACACATCACAACCACTTTTACAGACCAGAAAATATTTCTAAAACAGTGCAGCGTACTGATGCTTAAGAAGTGAGAACTGATAGTTTTTCTGTTGTTTTATCAATATATCACAACATCAAAAAAAAATTAAATAAATAAAATTACATATACATACATATATATATATATATATATATATATATACTGCAGATGTTCAACAATGTTCACAATGTCAATTATCTATCACAACAGTTCATCAGCATTAAAGAAAATGTACAACAGTTGAAGTGCCACCACATCGTGCAGAGATATCATATTATAGCCACCTCAATATGATGATCATAAACCACTCAGTGATGCAAGACACAAAGTCGAGGGCAACGGTTGTTT
>CM071941.1:11862500-11962500 GCA_036784905.1 Acrossocheilus fasciatus
TTTAGCCAGAGTGTAAAGCGCTTGTGTTTGCGTGTCACTGCAAACTGTTGAACCAACACATACACACCCATAAAGGAAAATAACAAAATAACCTCTAAAGAAAACTCAGAAGATGAGCTTCAATTTCAGCAACTCATTTCCCCGAACAAGACCTGTTTATTATCCGGGCTAAATCCTCAGTTGATCTCGATTTTATGAGCCCTCGTCTGCTTTCGCAGCGGCTCTTACAGCTCTAATGGATGTTTGGCCCTCATAATGACTCCCATTTCATAAATATCATGTGCTCCTGCCGCAGATGTGGAGTCGTTCCAGACAGACAGCACCTTCTGTGTTGTGTGTGTGTGTGTGTGTGTGTGTGTGTGTGTGTGTGTGTGTGTATACGCTAACATTAGTAAACATAGTGGCAGCGTGTGTGTGCTTGTGTGTTGACTCAAGTTATTGATAGGGAGAGTGACTGGAGTGTAAACAAGTTTGTTGATGTAATCATATTATATCTCTGTTTTTCCTTCCACTTTGGAACTTTCAGTTCCTTTTCTTTTTACCACAGAGAGGAACCGCAAAACATAAAGAGAGACCGGAGTCAGGGAAAATTCTACTTAAAAAATGATTCATCTTGTTCCAAACCTGTATGACCTTTCTTTCTTCCATGGAACAGAAAAAGAGATGTTTAGAAGAATGTTCATACAATGAAAGTGAATGATGAACATAAAAGTGATAAAATGACAAAAATCACCACCTGTGTGCTATATTCCAAGTATTCCAATGCATTTTAAAAATAGCTTCACAGCCACTGTTCATCTTTCACTTTCATTGTATGCAAAACTCTTGTGGTTTATGGAAGACAGAAAACCATACAGGTTTGGAATGACATGAGGGTGAGTAATTGACAGAATTTTCATTATTGGCTGAACTGTCCCTTTAAGCATTGTTAGGCAGGTTTTACTTGCACAGAGATTTAGGCAGACAGACATTTTAGGCATGACATAAAAAAACACATATCTGGTCCAAAGTCACAAGGGACACCCACATAAACAAACAGGTAGCTAGTCACAAGATTTACAATTTTCCATAACCTCAAAGGGTGGATCACTGATTGGTGATTGTGTCACATAAGTCACAAGGTTAACGCTAAAGTGCATCTGACAGAGTGAATCACATACACTGTATTTCCACTGGGATGGGGACTTCCACACCAGTCAGTCCACAAATGCCAGCATCATCAAAAAATACCCCAAATGCCCATGCCTGATGATTTACTGAGACTGACAGAGCATTATTCACATTGCCCAGAAAGTATTTGGACACGTAAGCCACATGTATATAGTCATGCATACACGTAAATATATAATGTATATCTTTCTTTCTTTTTTTTTTTCATTTTCATTTTTAGGAGCCACTAAACATGCATATGACATCTACACATGACTTCTAAACTATACTACATGTGAAACCCTCAAAGCTTATTTGACATCTCTCAAACTCCTCTAACTGTTCAGTTGTCTAAAGCAACATGATGTGTACATACAGCAAAAACAAAGAACGTCTGGTGTCAAGTTGTCCAGAGGACTGAGAGGGACTGAGAGGGACTGAGAATGGCAGATAGGCAGCTGTTGGGAGTTGCCCAGTTCTGATGCAGAGCCCCAGGTGGTACGGCAGACAGCTGTGGAAACATAGGGGGAATTCCCACTGGCTTTTAGGGAGATTTCCCTCCAAACTCTTTAATACAGAAGCTTCCCAAATACAAACACTGGGCCACCGGATCCCAGCCACAGTCATTACTGAATGAGCGTTCAGGCTGAGTCACATAAGTTCGGCATGTGTCAGAACAGTGAACTGACCTTTACAGAGCATGAGCTAATTTACAACAACTGTCATGGACACAATAACAGATGAACAGCAGCATTCTTGTCGTTAAATAACGAGAGGAATTTGCTTGTGCTGAGCTAAGCATGATTTACCTTATATGGAGGTGACCCTGACAAACCAGATTCTTGGCACATAACAAACACAAACACACACACACACACACACACACACACACACACACACACACACACACACACACACACACACACACACACACGTGCACACAGTCTTGTCATTCTGAGCTAGATCATGTGATCTAAGACAAGCCAAAAGGGAGGTAGGAATGGAAGTTGGGGGATACCCTATAGTGGAAATGTCAAGCCTTGATCGAAACCTCTTTCCAAGACCTCCGTCATAGTCCTTGACGATATTTAAAGAACTCGTCCTGCTCGTAAATCAGACTTGAGTCACATTTCAGAGTTGTGTAAGGCTTTCACCTTTTTGGGGATCCCCTTCACTACCAGTAATGCGAAGGGTCACTTTTCAAGAGCCCTGGGAATTCCATACATACATGGACATTCCCATTCAGAACTCTTTGAAATAAAATCTCCAATAAGCAGATCACACATATATTCTTTGCTCTTTATATCGTAGGGTTCCTGAAACCCTTTGCGCTAAGCCACTTTGCTTCTGTGTGTCTATAAAAGGGAATTTTTCTCATTCTTCTTATCAGAGTCCAGCCTTGGTTTCTCTGAGGGCTGAAAGGTTCAGTCTGACAGGCTTTTATTAACAGTTCTGCCAGTCTGTGAAACCCCACAGTGATTGGAGAGGTGGTTATAAATGGTGCCCGGCTACGGCCAACTGAGCCTTTTTTTTTTAAAGAAGGAATGCTTACATTCACACATTTACTAGTTCAACAGGAGGGGAAAGGGATCTAGAAACGGAGATATGAAATGGCTGAAGACATAAAAATGCACTAGTCTGACCTTTTGAGCTACATCACTAGAGCATTGTGGGCCATTGAAGGTTGCATGGCTCAGGCAGTGGAATAAGGTGTTATTGCTGTGTAAGACAAAAGAGAGGAAACCCTCCAGCAGTTTCTACATTATGGATCAATGACAAATAAGATTGTCCACAATAAAGAAAAGGAAAAATCACATTTATTAATTTATATATCTGGCTTTTTTCGAAAAATGACAAATGAAAATCAAAACCCTTATTTTATTAATTGATTTATCTTTAAAATTTATTTTTAAAATGTGTCAAACAAAAAGGAAAATCCTTATGTATGTATGTATTTATTTATTTATTTCCTTTTTCAAGAAAAGTTTAAATGTAATGGGGAAAGAAAATAATTTCCTTATAACACACATAAAAAATAAATACACTTTTAAGGTAAACTATTTATTTATTTATTACAAATATTGTGAATTATTACTTAATAAATATCGTTATGTTTTGGGTAGTTTAGAACCTGACCAAATCTTTCAATCTCTAAAACAACAAAACAAAACAAAAACAAAAAAACAAAACAAATTCTAGGACATAATTTCCTGTTTTTTCTTTCTTTCTTTTTTATTTTTTCTGCGTGGGCTTCTACAAAGCAAGTGAGTGAATAAATAAATAAATAAATATCATGTCAAACTAATTTTGAAATAGGCTTTTTCTTCATTATGATATTGTATCACCCTGAAATCCAATAACCCACATCAAAAACATGACAGGTTTGACTGAAAAAAGTGACTATGTTATGAAAAACAGTCTGCTCTACAAACACAGATGGAACTGCATGTGGAAAAACAGTGATCAAACAATAAAAGACAACAACACTTCAAGTGAAGGGCTGAATGCATGTCTGAAATGTTTACACAGCACTAATGAAGTGCTGGAAGGTATTTAATGGTGTGTGTGTGTGTGTGTGTGTGTGTGTGTGTGTGTGTGTGTGTGTGTGTGTGTGTGCACATGTGTTTGTATGCATTCACCTCCATGCTATCGTGGGTTTGGCAGAAAGTCAGTGGGAGCTAAATAAAGCAAGCATTATTCTCCCCTGCTCTACTGTCAAACAGCGTGCCACACACACACACACACACACACACAGCGACCTCTGGCCCTGCCTGACATACAGTATTTGGGGTCTTTTATCATTTTGACAAGACAAACTTCTTGACATTCCGCTGAGAGAGACTGCATGTATATGGTTTCTAAACCTTCAGCATCAATAATGGCGAAATAAAAGGGAAGTAAAACGTAGAATGCCGGTCTGACTCATCCTGCGCTTATTGCGTATGTGTGTGTGTAACAGCAGTGCTGACTATCTTTTTTGTCTTGCAAATAAGACCTTGCTTTCCAGTGCAGTGCAGCTTCTGAATAGATGCACACACCTGTGTGTGAGTCACAGATCACACACACACACACAAATACACACAGTGTCACTTGCCTTGTTGCCAGCTCACCTCTATTATGCTTTCAGGCCATCTTATCAGCAGGCCCAGTGATCAATGGTAATAATTAGTCACAGCAGAGAGAGATCAGATGAAAAACAGAATGTTAGATACAAAGTTCCACAAGACTGCAGCCTACAATCAATTGACTGTCACATGAAAGAATTACACAACAAAAAAGTAAGTTCTTCATCAGCATATTATATCTTTTTTTATTTTTTATTAAGTAATTAAGATATGAAACTCACTATAAGTTTCTGCTAATGAGTTCATGATAAAGAAAAGAAAAGAAAAGAAAAGAAAAAAAAAACGTGTTTAAATCACATGCCATGTTAAATCAAATGTACTCTTTGTATTCACAATGATTTTGTATGGTTTTCAAAATATTATTTAAAAAAATATATATTTTCAAGAAACGTTTCAGTTTAACAACAAGTCAAAAAGTAATATTTTATGTGAACGGTCACATCAAAGAATGCTGCACTACAAAAATAAATAAATAAATAAATAAATAATAATTCTAAAAAATATCAAGCTTTTTTAAGAGAGTAAAATGGTAAATAAAAGTAAATAAGTAAATATTTAAGTAAATAAGTACAGTATAACAAATTTGCCAAAATAATAATAAATAAAAAAGTATAGTTTATAAAAAAATATAATATAAAAAGTTTATTAAAAATAGATGTAATTCTAGTAAATCAAATTAAGTTAAATTATAGTAAATTAAATCAAGTACATTTATCTTGTTTTAAGGATATTTAGATATTTTTCACTGAAAAACAAGACTAAAATACTCAAATTGTTTTTCCCTCCTAGTGTAGAGATGGCAGCTCATCTTTCCTAAAGATTTTGCAAATTTGTTTACAATCTCAATCAAGAGAACAGGCGAGGGTGGGGAAAAAGAAGGAAAAAAAAGTTATGCATTTTAAATGAGACTGAACTAGGAATAAGTAAATACTGCTTTAATATTTGACATGTTAAGATTAAATTTAACTGAAAAAAAAAAGAAAACGATTGCAGCAGTGGAAAATACATTATGCATATCTGTTCCAAGGCAACTAATACTTCAGATAGCAGCTCAATAAAAAAACTGATTATAAAGGCATCACATTTTCAAGACACCTTTTATCTGTCAGAATATGTTTGAAAACAGTAGTGAAGTAACTAAGGAGATATGTGAGCACAATTACTTGGCAAGTTGTAGCAATAATGGATGATACAGTTAAACATTCATCATAACCGTCGACCCATATATCCAACGTTAGAAGTTTTTAATTCTACTGTGCAAGAGAAATTATATTTATGCATTTTCCGTTTTTAATATGGGTTTATCTGTGGTTGCTTTGGAGCACTTGAGAAACATTGAATTTGGAATTAAATTTGAATGAAAGAATCAAATATAAATGCTATTTGAATTTGAATTGCTTATATGCGATGATATCAGTCAATTATGACCTCACACAACTGTATTAACCAATTGCTGTAACCATAGTAACTAAAGTAAACACTAAACAAAGCCACTTCTGAGTCAATTCAGTTGTGATGTTACAGAATGCAGAATGCAGTTGTCACTCTAGTTTAAAACTGATCTGTGTGTGAACGCAACATATTTAGAATTCTAAAACAGGACTGACAGCCGTATTCTGCTGCTGTTTGAACGTAAACACTTCTAAACATCCCCAGCTGAACCCCATTAAAACAAAGTGCTGTAAGAACAGACCATTATTTTGATCTGTTACGCCTCTGTCTCTCTTGTTTTCGTCCTCTGTCTATCATTTTCTCCTTCTATCTCTCACAGACAGCCCTCATTGTTTTATCACGTGTATATTGACGACGATGAATCTAACAGTGCAAGATATAACGAACACTACACACATCTGGCCTCAGTAATATGTGAGCATTTAAACCATTTAAAGCACTGCAATCTGTTTTATAACAGTTTGAAATAGAAACATAAATGTGCTTGTGTGAAACATGAGTGTCCTTGCAAATTTGTAATGGCTGTCTCATAAACCCACACACACACACACACACACACACACACACACACACACTTTCTTTTCCTCTCCTCATCCAGTCTGAACAGCCTGAGCTACAGTTGGGAGGAGAAAAGTGTGTATTTATAGAAAAGCAGACTGACTAAAATGGCTGAATGACTGGTTGTGTGGCAAAACGTTATATTTAACGCACCATGATGTCAACACCAGGCTGGACCGTTGCCATGGTTTCTCCCTCACTTGGCTGAGGAGGGCGCTTCTTATCAGCAATATACAGGGACAGATGTTGAGGCACAGTGATGGGCTCTCACACACACACACACACACACACACACACACACACACACACACACACACACACACACACACACACACACATACACGAGTGACAAAGCAAGCAACAATAGACCATACTGAAAAAGTCATAATGATGTACCTGGTGAGAGCGATGCGGTTTGCCAGATACATGCAAGGACCTGGTAAAAATCACTGAGCGAATAAATATTGCTGTAAATGCCTGGAAAACTATTTTTATTTAATTACAGAGCTGTGGATGTTGATGAGGAAAGTGGTGAACCCACACCGAGCTATTAGCTCGTCTGAGGAGGCTGATGTGTGCGGCTCATTTCACTACCTTAACATGCAAACACAACGCCAAATATAGCCATGCTGTGAATGTCTTAGAACTGATTCCTGCAGCACCTGCATGCGACACTAGACATTACAAAATTTTTTAAAAGATTTTTAAAAGTTTTTAATGAAGTCTCTTATGTTCACCAAGGACCGAATTGATTTGTAGTAAACACAGAAATATTATTTCAATTTGAAATAATTATTTTTTTATTTGAACGTTTTTTAAAAATGGAATTTATTCCTGTCATGCAAAGCTGAATTTTCAGGATCATTACTCTAGTCTTCATTGTCACATGATCCTTCAGAAGTCATTCTAATGCTGATTATATACATGTAGTAATGAGAAATGAGAATAACATTGTGTTGCATTGCAGTAATGAGAATTAATTATTAATTATATTATTTATTTATGTGCTTGTGAAATGAGTTCATAACGAAAAGTTTAAATACACTAACATCCAACCCCAAAATACTGCAATGATAAATAAATACTTTCATATATATATATTTATTCTTGACAGGTTTTTCCCGAAACGTTCAAAAATAAAGATACAGAAACAGGTAGGTGAAGACATATGTGACCCTGGACCACAAAACCAGACGTAAGTCGCTGGGGTATATTTGTAGCAATAGCCAAAAATACATTGTATGGGTCAAAACTATCCATTTTTCTTTTATGCCAAAAATGATTTGAACATTAAGTAAAGATCATGTTCCATGAAGATATTTTGTAAATTTCTTACTGTAAATGTATCCAAACTTCATTTTTGATTAGTAATATGCATTGCTAAGAACTTCATTTGGACAACTTTAAAGGTGATTTTCTTAATATTTAGATTGTTTTGCACCCTCAGATCTCGGCCAAATATTGTCCTATCATAACAAACCATACATCAATGGAAAGCTTATTTATTTAGCTTTCATATGATGTATAAACCTCCATTTCGAAAAATTGACACTTAAGACTGGTTTTGTCATACAAGGTCACATATGAGATGCAGCTGACATTCTGAAATCACAAATACAGATGAATACATAATCATCCATACACACTAAAACTAAAACATTTATTATTTTATTCATATCGTGGCCTGTTTGTTAACATTACACAGTTTTCCACCCGTTTTAAATTTGGTCTTAGCAATTTTCTTTTTTAATAGCTGTATTTTTCTTTGCATAGCCTTCTCTCTATTCTCCTGTCCTTCAAAAGCAAAGAAGCCCTATTTTGCAAAAATAGGCTATTACATCACATTACGCATGTTGCAAAAAAAAAAAAAAGAGCAAAAAAAGAAAGAAAAGTCTGAAATACGTCACATGACGCAAGTTCCAACTGAAAATCAAACGAAAAGTATTAAACTGTTTAGTGAGTCACATCCGTTGCTGTCGAGTACAATAATGTGAACTAAGTAGCCTTGATGGCTCTTCATAGAGCTTGTAGTAAAGTAGTCCTAAGGCATGTTATCTGTCTGGAACACTAAAAGGGCTGTGAAGCTGAGGAGGAGAGAGATAGAGACACTCCAATAATCCTGAAACCCTTTAAAGTGAAAAATTCTGTGACTTCTGTGTCCCTTTCATATGCTTCAATGATTCACATGTTAATATATTCCTTTACTGGGATAACAAAGACGCATTTTTTTATATTTGGATAGTATATAAACCTTTTATCGTGTGTGTACTTAAAACTGCGCGTCAACCCTGTTACTATAATATTTTTCTTTATTAATTCATAATTGATTCACGTTAAAAAGCAACAACTCACATTTCTAGAATATCTCTTCAGAGGCAAGCTGGCATCTCCTTTAATCACTTATTTTGGTAAGCTGTTAATTGTCAGCCCTGTTACAAAGATTTTGTAGAGTAAACAACTGAAAAATCTTTCTGATAATCATATTGCAGCATTATAATGTCTAGACATGGCTAAATGAACGACAAAATTGCATCTCACTAGGTTCTGGTGCAAAGTGTCTCTGTATGATAAGATGTTTAAAATCTTACAGAAATTTATCTAAAAATCACTTCAAAATGAAACAGCTTCATTTTATAGATTGACCCATCTTTCCACTTTTTTTCAATCACTGCCAAGTCACAAGTGTTACGAGAAAGGGGGAGGTGACAGTGGAGGAATCAAAAGTGAGAGAGAGAGAGAGAGAGAGAGAGAGAGAGAGAGAGAGAGAGAGAGCGCAATGCTGAGCTGAACACACACAGAAAGACATTGGTGCTATTTTTAAGCCTGTGCGTCTGAAATATGTAGGGAATCAGATCTGAGAATAATTTTCCATTATGCATGCATGTGCAGAATTCTCTATGAAATAAAGCACTGCAAATCAGGGGCGTTTTACACATTCCACTGAAGCATGTGACTGCACTATGCAGCACAGTGCTAAAACAAAGCAGCAGTCGAGCCGACGGGACCCTTATATGCTAATCAGAGGAGCCTGAAATGTCACACACACACACACACACACACACACACACACACACACACACACACACACACACCTACATAAAATGAATCCCTACAGATGCACTGAAATGATGTAGAGCTGACAGGAATAGATTAGAAAACTGCCATTTTGAGGTATACAATTAATTTTGTTATTAGCTATATTTCCTTTGATTTACTTAATTTTATATATAATTTTACATATATAAATATATATTATATAACTTTATGTATAGACACACACAACTGTTTATCCATTTAGGGTATCAAAAAATAATAGTAAAGATATGCATAAGGTTACAAATGATTTCTATATAAAAAAAAAAATGCTTTCTATTCATGTAAATATCCTGGAAAAAAATTATGCATCACGGTTACCCCAAAAATATTCAAGCAGCACAACTGTTTCAACAGTGATAGTTATACAAAATGTTTCTTGAGCAGCAAGCCAGCATATTTTTATTGTATTTTTACCAGCATATTTTTATTGTATTTTTACCAGCATATTTTTATTTATATCGAATTTTTATTGTTTTATAGAAAAAATGTTAAATATTTTTTAAATATTACTGTTTTAATGTATTTTTCAATAAATATATGCAGCCTTGGTGAAAGAGTTTTCATTCTATAACATAAAAAAAAATCTTAACATCCACACTTTTGAATAAAAGTAAAAACAAAAATACTGAAATCACCAAATCAGAAACACACACATGCATATACACACACACATACATATACAAGAGTACTCTACAACAAATATCAAAGTCCAAATCAAAGCATGATTAACCAACCTCAAGGCCTTCTTATTACAGTATAAGCCTTTAAGCTGCTATCATCAGCCACTGAAAATGCAGAGTCAGATATCTGTGACTGCTCTCCACAATCCCATCATTCCACATTCACTCTGAACTGCCTGACCCCACTGCCAAGCACTCAGATACCTGGAAAACAGACCTGTATTTCACAAAACACACATTTATACATGAAATAAGTTATAAGTACTCAGTTACCAAGAAGGGGAAGGAGATAAACACAGATTAACAGCAGACACATAACACCAGACTAACTTTCCAATGGACTTGGGAAAAAGGCATGACCTCGTTTTACACATGTAGGACAATGTACATATGAGTCTTCACTGGACAGTGTAGTTGATATGGGTTCAGTGGTTGTGAGCTGGTGTGTGTGTGTGTGTGTGTGTGTGTGTGTCAACAGTGTTAATTATATAATGAAGCCAGTGTTATCGCTGGGGGGAATGAGAGGGCAAATTTAGCTTATTTAAGACAAGAGAGGAAGGAGTAATCTCACATCTTCCCACTCACATCAGGGTAATCACAGTCTACACAAACACACAGTGTGTATCAGAGCTCATTAGCAGCTTGGTATATTTGTGATTGTGTGAATCAGATGTTTAGGCCTATAGCAGAAGAGACTCTCATGAAGTATAAGACTCAAAACTTCACAGCACACACACAGCTTCATAACGGCATGACTAAAGCACTGTGGATGCTCTGTCAAGTGTGTGAATGTGAATCTTTTACCTCTGCTTGAGCCGTTACAGAAAACACACACACACACACACACACACACACACACACACACACACACACACACACACACACACACACACACACACACACACACGTTTGGGTAGTAATTAAATCACATTTGTGCTGTAGAGTTGGACAGAGTGTTCACACTCTGATGTTCCCTTCGGATGAGTTAAGCTGGACTCTAGCAGTGAAGAAGTGTTAAAAAAAAAGTGGAAGCTGCCTCAGAGAAAAATAAAAACAGATTGTGAGAAATTTGAAAGGAAAAAAATAGTCTCACTGAGATATAAAGTTGGAATTGGGAGAAATTTGGTCACAATTTTGATATAAAGCTACAAAGGTCACACTTTTATTATTGACTAACTATTAACTATAACTTTTGCCTCAAACTCCTAATTACTGCATTTTTAACAGTTAGTAAGTTGTTATGTTTAGGTATTGTAGAATTAAGGATGTACAATATGGTCATGCAGAATATGTGCTTTATAAGTACTAATAAACATCTAATATGTTAATAATAGGCAAGCTAAGCAACTAGTTAATAGTGAGAACTGGTCCTTATACAAAAGTGTTACCGCTACAATTACAACAAATAAATCTTGGAGATAATGTATAACTATAAGGTAACAACTGTAAGATATACATTGGGGTCAGTAATTATTATTATAATTTTTTTTGTATGTATGTAGTGTTACTTTTCTTCATCAAGGATGCAGTAAATTTATCAAAAGTGGCAGTAAAGGCATTTACATTTAATTATTATTTCAAATAAATACTGTTAATTTGAAATTTCTATTCATCGAGAATCCTGAAAAAAAAACTTAATATTTTGTCAAAATTTATGAAAAATTAAAACGGTAAAATATATTGACACAGAAAAGAGTTATTTTAAATTGTAATAATATTTTACAATATTACTACTTATTTTTAGTGTATTTTGATCCAAAAAACACAGCCTTGGAGAGCATAAGAGACTTCTATAAAAAATCTTCCTGACCCCAAATTTTTGAACAGCAGTGTATAAAGTCACAGCTGTAAGATTATGAAGTCCTATGTGGTTTGCTATGTGGTTGCTAAGGTCTTTGAGTGTTTTTGGTACACTATGGTGTTCGGGTGGTTTCTATTTCGTAAGAACCGATCCCCAGGTCTCAAATCATTGTTAATCTTCATTTTTAAGAAATAACCCACAATGATGCAAACCCAAGCAAACACTGCTAATAAATAATATCTACACTGAAAAACATCTCCCCTGAAACTTTCAATTTTGAATTAACCATTAATGAATGTTTTTTAAATGTACATAAAGTCCGTTTTTGACAAGTGAATGGCAGGATTCTCTCAAATACTGTCATTGTATATCTACTTTTTGCAACGCATTGTTTCAAATTAGCAGCCCCATAGAGAAGCTCTGTAACTCCTCAGCAACAAAGCAGGTTCATTTCCTCTCTACGTGACACTATAATCAACACACAAAGACCCGGGAAGCTTTGTTTCATAAATCAGACGTGTGGTGCCTTTGGAAAAATGTACCCAAAATAATGCATGTTGATCTGATTTGATTGTAAGAATAGTTAAACATATGGCCATGCTGAATTGCGAGGAAAAAAATGTATAGAGATGGCCCTTTTAGTTCAGTTAAAGAAACAGTTCACCCAAAAATGAAATTTACTCATCTTCAAGTTTTTCCAAACCTGTACGAGTTTCTTTCTCCTGTTGAAAACAAGAAAGTTGGTAACCAAACAGTTGATGGTAGCCATTGACTTCCATAGTAGGGAAACTTACTATGGAATTCAATGGCTACCATCAGCTGTTTGGTTATCCATCTTCTTCAAATTATCTTTTTATATTCAACAGACGAAAGAAACTCACACAGGTTTGGAACAACTTGAGGATGAGTAAATGATGACAGTTTTTCCATGTACTAATTTCTGTACAAAGATGCCATATAATAAAAACTCTACGTTTATGGCCCATTTACATCAAAGACAATAACTATAAAGTTTTTACAATCATTATATAATTCTATGAGAATAGGGAAGTCCATATTACAACTATAATGATAACGACAAAAAGGAAAACTTTTTTTTTTTCCAGCTGATGAATAGTAAAAACATTGACAGCCAATCAGAATCCATCCGAGTTAAAAGAGCTTGACTCATCCTGTACTCAGGGGTGTGTCCAATTTATTTTGTCCAATTAAATGCTTCCTTGAATGAGGATGTCCCTTCCCCCAATACCATCTATTTCTGAATACCAAGTAGTAATTCATGCTCATTACTGTTAAGTAAACTATAATATGTTTTGGATTGGATCAATGAGCGCTACTGTACATGCCAAGCAGAATGAGGTGATAAATATGGAGGCGTCTTGGCAAGTGAGTGTTGGTTAGTGTCTAGGGCACGAAGCCTCAGGGACGTCTTCATTAAGCTCATGACATATTGGGGCTGCGAGCCTTGATTCTGCAAGCCTCTCCAGACCCCCTCAGGTCTGTGTGTTAGAGAGGACGGTCTCGCTCTCCTGTGATACGTTAATTACCTCCTGCAGACACAATTCAGCTCCTGTAGGAGTCAGGGGAATGGGGCTCTTTCCCCCAGTCAAACAGCAATTTACTCCTCTGTCTCTCTCCGGTTCTCCTCTCTTCCCCTTTCTGTCACCCAATCTATTTCCATCTCCTCCTCTCCACCGCTCGCTCCAAATAAGCTGTCGTATCCGTTCACTTTTCATCATTCCGTTGCAGCAGGGCTTTATCTGTAGTTTATGGCTTTTTGGAAAATTCAGCTTCTTCTTCAAACACTATGAGTGCATTGCTGTGGAAGTGAGTGTCTCTATGGCTGTTTCTTCAGCTATGAGCACTTTTTCTTTGTTTTCTGAATCAAATGTTTCAGATTTCATCTCAAGCTCTTCACAGATAGTGTTGTCTCCTTGGTAACCAAGTACTAAGATTTGATAACACATTATAAGCGACAAAAGGGCCGATTTTTTAAGTTCCTTAAGCCTGGAATACACTACGCGATTTTTGCCCCAGTTTTCCCCCGATTTTACAGTCTGAACAAGTTGATGCTAGTTGAGGACAGTCGGAGCCAGTCTGCAGATTACAGCTGACAGATTCCACAGAAAATCGCGTAGTGTATAATGGTCACAGACTCTGATTTTTTAGCTTCAGACTTTGATTCTATCCAGTCGGAGGATATCAAACATGTTTGATATTTTCAGCCGATTTTAGAACACGTATGTTTTCATTTGTCATGCGTCTCCTAGCAACAAGGCGCACGTTTCTGCGTGAGTTTGTTGTGATCGGAACAACTTTAAAGTCTGGTAGTGTATTATCTTCAGTCGTGTAGTGTATGATGCCCAGTTTTCCTTTGTCTCCATTTACCATGTCGGTAAGTGTATGATGCCTAGTGTTTTAAAAATCTGTTCAGATTCTAAAAGTCGTGTAACGTATTCCAGGCTTTAGTTGCGCCCAAACTCTATAGTACAAGTACTTCCATTTATTTTCACATAAGGATTTTAGAAAAGTCTTTCTTAAAGAGTTGTAAGCCATGAACCAAACACTTTTTAATTTTTCAATTTGTTTTTTTATTCATTTTGTTATACAACCCCCATGAACAATACAGAATATAAAACTATTCAGTAACACTTTATTTTAAGGTGTCAAGGAGTAATTACCTAATTATGTACTTAGTAGCCGTTGTACTTACATGAAACAAAATGTAACTGTTATGGAACAGCCTGTACTTACAGTTTGTAATTATGTAGATGTAATAGGCAGCTACTGTTACACATATGTAACAGACCGAGTCTGTTACACAGCTACTTGTACACTTAAGTACAATCTTGATACAATTTATTTTATGTAGCCTATGCCTGTGCAATATTCTGTAATTTTAATGTAATTAGAAAGGTATTACATGTATTTAAGCTGTGCACTGGTGTGTTAAATCAAACTAAGGTGCAGCTGGATAAGGTGTACAGTATAGATACACATGAAGTACACTTAAGTACAATCTTGATACACTTTATTTTAAGTAGCTTATATCTGTGTACTTACAATTATAATTATCTTGTATAAAGTCTGCAACACATATGTAACAATCTTTTGGTAGCATAAGTAGCTGTGACCCTTTGTCATTAATCACTTACCCCCATGTCGTTCCAAACCCGTAAAAGCTTCGTTTGTCTTCGGAACACAATTTAAGATATTTTAGATGAAAACCGGGAGGCTTGTGACTGTCCCCTTGACTGCCAAGTAAATAACACTGTCAAGGCCCAGAAAAGTATGAAAGACATCGTCAGGATACTCCATCAGTGGTTCAAGTGGAACAGTTTTTGTACGGAAATAAAACAAAAATAATGACTTTATTCAACAATTCGGCACCGTAGTGGCATTTTGGAGAGTATCGCTGCACGCAAAATGCGAACGCTCTTCTGTGTCAGCCGTGACATAGGGATGCGCTGTTTGCATTCAAATCAAAGCGTAATTCCACGTAGAAAGTCGCGGCTGACACTGAAGAGCGTACGCATTTTGCGTGCAGTGGATACTCTCCAAAATGCCGCTACGGTGACGCTGCGTACCGAATTGTTGAATAAAGTTGTTATTTTTGTTTTATTTCCGCACAAAAAAGTATTCTTGTCGCTTCATAACATTACGGTTGAACCACTGATGGCAGATGGACTATTCTGACGATGTCTTTCATACTTTTCTGGACCTTGACAATGTTATTTACTTGGCAGTCAATGGGACAGTCACAAGCCTCCCGGTTTTCATCTAAAATATCTTAAATTGTGTTCCGAAGACGAACGAAGCTTTTACGGGTTTGAAACGACATGGGGGTAAGTGATTAATGACAAAATTTTCATTTTGGGGTGGAGTATCCCTTTAAAAACATTATCATTTTACAAGACGTTCATTGATGGACTGGAGTTGTGTGGATTACTTGTGAATTAATCTAACTCTAATTCTGACGGCACCCACTTACGGCAGAGGATCTTTTGGTGAGCAAGTGTTGTAATTTTTAATCAAGAAATAAACTCATATAAACCTGACTGAAGGGGATTCAGTTTCATGCAAGTTTTTGTTTTTGGGTGAACTATTCCTTTCACAGGAGTGGGCAGGTGCTTTTTAACGTTTTCTACAGAACTTGCTTATCACAGTTCTCTGATTGGTTGAGATTTCGTCACAGAATCACAAGTAATCATAGCTTTCCACAAGGAATTGCTCTATTCAACATGATTATTTAAAAACCTATTTGAAATAATGAGGGCTGATTGCTTGAACAAAAGCCACAGCTCATGGCTCAGCATTTGATGGTTAATAAGTTGTTCAAAATCAATTCTCCTGGAGGAAATGAATAGATTTTTAGTTCCAAAACCTGATTGTTGCAGTCTTTCGGTTGAGCCAATTAAGCGTGGATAGAAAGTATGTAAGCATTGAATAAAACAACACATTTCACCTTTAAAGACACACTGGAATCAGAATCTTACATCTCCCATATGATAAGACCCCAGCACGCTAAGCAAATGTCGTTTGAATGAACGGCCGTGGCATTAAATTACTGTGATGTATTGGGCGAGCAGATGTTTGCCATGTAGCACACCTCATTAGTTTCCTCTGCCCTTCTTTCCACTTCATAGCTGGGCTGGGAGAGGCAGAGCAAGCAGCCTGGAGCCTTGGGCATCTTGGGTTGCCATGTCCTCTAATGTTACATCAGCTGTAGGTTCTGTGTCCTTATTTTGCACTTCATCCTGTATAGGCCAATTAACAGCACCAAAACATTTTCCACCTCTACAGCACCTGCTGCCCAGACTCAAAATAGATTGATGGAAAGAAAAAACACACAGCAATTTTAGCAATGCTATGATGCTGAAAGCAAAAACATAGGCTTGTGTTAGTATGGTTTTCTGCTATGCCACTAGACACCTCAGGCCAAGTTCAGAGCCATGTTAAACCCAATTTTGAACCGAAAGAATTTAAGTCCATTATCCACTTTAACAGAGGTTTTCAATTCAGACAGCCCAAAGCTGAAAAATCTTTGGGTTCAGTTCGCTGTTTTTGGAAGGAGTTTTGAAAGCTGCGGTCAAGAACGTCTTGGAAGAGAGAGAACCAAAGGCCTCTTTATCTTCAAAACAGCCGTGTCTGACAGCAGAGAGTCTAATCCCATCAAATCAACACAAACCAAGACTTCAAATACAGAAACATCCACATACATTAATACACAGGTACACAGGAGAACTCACATGCTCCTCAATAAATGTGTAGAGGATTCAATTTTGAGGAATATGACTCAGAGCAAAGGATAAGATTTATCAACCTGCATGTATACACAAAAATCGTAAGGTTTTTCGTTAACTGAACTCTTAAACATAATGGTTATTTATTTACATTATTTACATTCCACTGAACCTTTCCATTCCACAAAATGTTCTTTATGGTGGAAAAAGGTTCTTTAGATTATTTAAATGTTCTTTACACTAAGAAAAAAAAATGTAACTTTAACAATTTTTTCTATATGTAGTCACAGTGAAAACTCGTTGGATTCTATTTTTTTAATAAAATTAGGATTTTAGGATTTTTTATTTATATATATATATATATATATATATATATATATATATATGAAGATCATATTAACAGTCTTGGAAACTTTTACCCATGCCTTCATTACTAGTTTTTGCTCTTTTCTAATGCCTTCCAATGTTCAAGATTTTTTTTTTTATTAGTAGTATTGTTATTAACCTTGTGCTAGAACAAGACTTTCAGTCTAAAATCTATTAAAAAATGAAATCCTAAATAAAGAGAGAAATAATCATAAACCATTTTAATATTTACTGTGTGAAAATAATCATCACTTTTTGCAAATAACTTCTGTTGTGCCGTAACTCCCACATGCAAATTTTTGGTCCCTATAGTTTAATATTTCAATAAACGTTTTATCCATGTTAGTGAACTTGTTTACAAAGAAGACAAAGAAGAGAAAAAAAGAGAAAAATATATATATTTTTTTTCAAATCAAGGTAAATATCAAGTTTAGGTTGCACAAAGTAAAATAAAAAATATATTAATAGCATCTATTTAGGATACATAAAATGCTAGCTATGAAAACAAAGTGTTTATAATGTTAATGTTAATGTATAATTTCCACCACATATTCTATTCATTCATCATAACAAATCAGAAAAAAAGAAATAAATCTGCATCTATATTTGCTGTTGGATGCTGATACAAATTACTTTTGTGAAAAATATGTATCTTCTAAAACAACACCGGCATACTTGAATAAACACCCAGAAACTTTTTTTCCTTCTTTTTTTTTTTTTCATGCAACTGACCGTAAAATGCAGGTCAGATTTTCAAAGGGTGCAATGGAAACTTTTAAAGAATGGTCTGAGCTTAAATAGGAGGGTTTTTGTTTAGGGCGGCTTAAGCCAGGAACACTGGCATATGTGAGGGGCAGAGGAAACAGAACACTTCTAGACAATGAGGTGTTTCTGTCTAGTGAGTGAGTGTGTGTGTGTGTGTGTGTGTGTGTGTGTGTGTGTGTGTGTGTGTGTGTGTGTGTGTTAGAGCTCTGCTTGCACACCTGCCGCCCCACTGTCTGGCAGTCACCTCTACCCACACGGCACACACATACTCTCTCACACACACTGACAAAGGTAGACAGATGGGCTGATGAGAGTGAGTGGGAGAGAGGGAGAGGGTAGAAAGCAGACGTGTTTGTTGTTTCCTCTGGCCTTGGGCCTTGCACTGTGCACACACAGACTGTGGAACAAAACCAAACACGAATTTGTCCAGTTTATCACACAGACTGTTCATGTGAATGCTTCATAGCAGCTCCTGATGACAGAGCCCTGAACAAAAGCCAACCTGTTTATCTTAAAGCCAACAGTATGGCTCACACACAACCTACACTATGACTTTGAGCTTTGAGACAAATGTGTGTGTATATTAATGTGGTTTATTGAATTACAAAATTATATATATTTTTAACATAATCTTTTATATATGCATACATATGTATATATTTTTGGTGTGTGCATATATATATATATATATATATACACACACACACACACACACACACACACACACACACACACACACATATACATATACACACGGGTGTGTGTGTGTGTGTGTGTCTGTGTGTGTGTAAATATTAAATGTGAAATATTTACATATACATAAATATTTATTTGGTTTATTGAATTACTTGACAAAATTAGATTTATTTTGAACAATGTCATCATATTTTTATGTTTAAAAAAACATTTTAATAATTTTTTTTTGGTTTATTACTTGTTTACTTGACAAAATATTATTATTTTGAACACAAAAATGCAGTTTTCTTTATTTGTTTAAATAAAAACAAACAACAATTAAACAAAGTTGGTCAATTGAATTACTTGACAAAATAATTAATTTTGAACAATGTCATCTTATTTTTGATTTTCTTATTTAATACATGACTTATATTAATACAAGTTAATTTTTACATACATTTTTATACATAATATTTTTTAGTTTATTACTTGAATAACTTGACAAAATAATATTATTTTGAACATAAAAAACAATCTTTCTTTCTTTCTTTCTTTCTTTCTTATTTAAATAAAACAAACAACATTTACTGGTTTACTGAATTACTAATATTTATTTTGAATATTTTATTTTAAGCATTTCACATTTCAGAGAACAATCCCCCAACCCCCATGCCAGCAAATCAAAGGGAAAAAAATGGAATTAAAAATTTTAAACTGTAATGACATTGTAATCAATGTACTGTTGCACATATGCATACACCCACATATACATATACACCTCCAAAAACATACATTGATCATACTTGTGTACCTATACAAAAGCACATACAGCCGTCTCTACACACACACACACACACACATACACATATATATATATATATAAATGACTGTACTGCCACACACTGCTATTTTATCATATTAACCACCCCACTTAAAGAAAAAGGTTAAATTCAGTTATCATTGGTCACCTTCCAAATATTCAAAGAAGGACTTCCAAATCTGTACGCATGTTCCACATCAACAAAATTGTCTTTTTTACTATGGTTATCCCATATTAAACTGTTTGGATCTGAATGAAACTACACTTCTCTAAGAAGTGGGCCCAGCCTAACATTGCAATAAGAGGGTCATGAGGAAAATAGAAAGAAAAAGTAGAAAGAAAAAGTAGAAAGAAAAAACATCAGTCCAAAATGTACACATTTTTGGGCAGAACCAAAATAAATTAGCCAATGTACCCTCATTGGACTTGCATTTAAAACACAAAGATGACACAGAGGGATATATGGAATGTAATTTGATACAAGAGTAGTGCAATCTATGGACAACTTTATACTGAATCAACTGCGAATTAGAGTTGATGGAACAAGACCTAATATGTTGGAGGGCATTAGTCCAGTTATCTTCTGAAATATCTATTCCCATGCAAGTCCTAAACTAATATTTATTTTGAATGTCATCTTATTTTTGATTTTCATTTTTAAACACATTTTAATAAATACTATTTTTTGGTTTATTACTTGAATCACTTGCAATCTTTCTTTCTTTAAGTAAAAATAAAAAACAAATAAACATTTACTGAATTACTTGACATCTATCTATCTACAGACAGCTAAATATCATGTAGAAAATTGTCATTGGCTTTCGATACACAATGTATAAAATATAGCAGTTTTGACAATATATATATATATATATATCTGTGGGATAATACAATAATATGTGTGGGAACTGGATGAAAAGAATGATGTGGCTAATGTGTATGTCAGCTACTCTCTTTCATTTTCTCCCTGCATGCTGCCGCCACACTGATTTAGTTAGAGGATAATTACTCTGCCATCACCTGCCTTTATCCACTCTAATTGCATTCTGTAATCACCACACGACCATACGAGAGACTAAATTTGGCATTCACACATTAAAATCCACAGCATAAACGCATTAGAAATGAATTTCAGGTAATCGCCATAACCTTGCCCCTGCCTCTCTGTCCCCTGTTGCTTTTTTAAGTTATTCATCAAAACTCTTTTGTTTATCATTTCTTTTTTACCTCTTAATTTAATTTTGCTTATAGCACGACTGACCCCTCCTCCCCTGGGGTGGTCCGTCAACAGTGCTGAAATCACACCGAACACAACGAACAGGTTTGGCAAATTGAAAAGACTTAACAACAATTTAATTTTTTCCTGTTTAATGAGTAACGTTTTAATTGCAGAATGATCTCTGCGCTGAAGCGGAGAGGATAAACGGGGCTATTGTACACGCCTGTGATGTCTAAATGCCACAGCACTGCTGCTTAGCTCCTCTCTGACACGCGCATAATTAGTTTTCTGAGCCACGGTCGGATTGGGGGCACTTCTCTCAACATGGCAGTGCCATCTGTCGAGATGCCAGGCGTTCTATGCCTCTTTTCTCTGGCTCAGGCTCTGTGAAGGAGAAAGGAAGAGGCATGACATTTTCCACAAGTACGGTACACTGTGGTGTCCCATTATGCTATTGTAAAGCATTAGAGGCATAATTCCTATATTCTTTGCTGTGAGGACCATTAGATGTTAGATTAGCTATTACCTAACAAAATTATCTTGACCATAATGATTATTTCCTTTATATTTACTTTGTAATTTGCATATTTCTATTGGTTTATTACTTGAATTGCTTGCTTCACAAAATGATTTATTTTAAACATTTAATTTTATCTTATCTTTGGTTTATATATATATATGCCATGGTCTGTATATTTATATATTTCTGAATACTCGATTCTGATTGGCTGGCAGGTGTTAATTAAATTTCGTTTAACTGCACAGGTAGTTCCAGGTCAGTTTAATCACGTTCTATATTAATGCGCTTCCTATAAACATTGGTAACCATAGTGACATACAGTTACAGTTGAATAGTAATACAGAGTGAGACAGTTACAGTAAACATTTCCAATTTACTTCGCTAGGCTAAATGGATGATTTTTGCATGTCATTTAATATGTGAATGCATTTAATATGCAAATGACCATGGCATAAGCGGGATAATCAACGGCTCGCTGTGCATTAAACGATTTGAATGCACTTCTTCGCCTCCACGTTGTGCATTCAAATAATTTAATGCACAGTTAGCTATATATATACTATTTGCTATATATATCTATACATACATACATACACACATATGAATATACATCCAAAATTACAGTTTTTGTGTATTTATGAATGTGTACTGTGTTTATTTATTACGTACAGTATTGGAACAGTAAAGACAAAATTGCTCTGTTGGCTGTGGAATCAAGACATTTACAAATATGATTAAAAGATGAATATGAGACAAAACTACAGAATGTCACATTTTATTATTGGGTGATTCATCACATAGATGTTTTACCAGCTGAGAAGTTCAGCACTTTTAGAGTTTTATCCCTCTATCTGATGTGAGCATAAGTATTGTAACAGTTAACTCACAGGTCTTTCTAAGTGATCAGCTGTGTCCTGTTGCATTAATTCTTCAGATATTAAAAGCAGGGAATGCATCGTATCAGTTATATCCATTACTTCTGCATTCTGAATCTTGCATTGGTGATGACACACACAAACCAGGATGAAGACGAGGGAGCTGACTTTGAGAGAAAAGCAAGCAATTTGGATGCTAAAAGAAAAGAGGAAGACAATTATAGCTATAGCAAAATGCAAAAACAAAGGGCATGGAGAAATCAAGAGTTTGGAAACCACCAGCGACACCAGCAACCAACAACGACCTGATCGGCTAAGAAAACAACAGTAGTTGATGACAGACAAATCATAAAAGCTGTGAAAATGAATCTTAAAAGACGTGTCTGTAAAATCACCAACAACTTCCAGAAAGCTGAGGTGATGCTCTGACAATCTAGTGTCCTCAGGAGACTTTGACACAGAATTACAGATGCTACACAGCAAGATACAAACCTCTGACCAGCTCTAAAAATAGAAAGGCAAGATTAGAGTTTGCAAAAAAGCACAAAGGTGAGCCAGAACAGTTTTGGAACTGTGTTCATGGACCGATGAGACAAAGATGAACCTTTATCTAAGTGATGGGAAAGCAAAAATGTGGAGAAAAAAAGGGAACTGCAATGATCCCAAGCATACAGCCTCATCTGTAAAGCATGGTGGAGGTGGTGTCATGGCATGGGCATGCATGGCTGCCTCTGGAACAGGCCCTCTCAACTTTACTGATGACGTAATGTATGATGACAGTAGCAGAATGAATTTGGAAGGGTAGAAAACCATCTTGTCTACCAATATTTAAGAAAATGCCACCAGATTCATTGGGAAGTGCTTCATATTGCATCAGGACAATGACCCAAAACACCCTGCCAGTTCAGTCAAGGAGTTTATAAGGGAAAATAAATGGAAAGTCTTAGATTGCCCAAGTCAATCTCCAGATTTAAATCCGATTGAACATGAATTTCACCAGCTGAAGAGGAGAGTAAAGGCAGAAACTCCCCAAAACAAGCAACAATTGGAATTGGCTGCATTAAAGGCTGGGAAAAGTATTTCAAAGGATGAGACCAAGAGTCTGGTGATGTCTATGGGTCACAGACTCACTGCTGTGTTCATGCCTTATGCTCAACTGTCCCGATACTTATGCTCACATCAATGAGTGGGATGAACTCTAAAAGTGCTTTTATGTGGTAAAACATGTATGTGTTGAAACGGCTGTTGTGACAATGTGACATTCTGTAGTTTTGTCTCATATTCATCTTTTCATCATATTTGCAAATGTCTTGAGTCCACAGCCAACAGAGCAATTTTGTCTTCACTGTTCCAATACTTTACACACACTATATCTATGTATGTGTGTGTGTGTGTGTGTGTGTGTGTGTGTGTGTGTGTGTGTGTGTGTGTGTGTATATGTATATATGTATATATGTATATATGTATATATATATATATATATATATATATATATATATATATATATGCACACACCAAAAATATATACATATGTATGCATATATAAAAGATTATTATGTTAAAAAAATATATAATTTTGTAATTCAATAAAAAATAAATACTGTATCCCTTTGGATTTTGGCCTGTCATAAGTCTTGACCATGATCCATTAATAATCACACTAAGTTTTTTTTTTTTTTTTTTTTACTTTGTAATGATACTTTGTTAAAAAAAAAAAGATTTATTTTAAACATGTAATTTTACTGATTAGCATTGATTTGCGTCAATGCATTCAAATCGTTTAATGCACAGCTATATATTTATTAGGGGTGGCACAGTACACAGATGTCACGGTTCGATACGATTTCAGTACAATAGGGGGGAAAAAAAATCTCAGTTTCTTTTCATTTAGTTTGAACAGACAGTAGTGCAAGTTACAATTTTTTCCATCTAGATGTGAAAATACTAAATATTATTACATGCTATATATATAAAATCTGTTTTGTTTTCATTGTAAGTGTACACAAATAAAAGCAGACCTTTATAGAGTGATTATTAATAAGACAATAAGCGTTTAAAGTTGATTCTGCTGGTATAAGGAAATAGTTGAAGTGATCGCGCCGGAACACACACACACACACACACACATCAGTTCCAGCATAGCTAACTTGACAGCGCAGTTGGTACTTTATCAAAATAAAATACAGCGCGCGCCTCTGTGTCACCGCTGGAACGCGACTGAAGTACAAAGCCTATCATTTACATAATAAATAATAGTTTAGCATTCAAATACGTTACATCGCAAATATGGAAATATTATGGAATATTTGGATTTGTGCCGAATGAGAGAGGTAGGATACACCAGCACAAAGCTCCATTTTGCAAACAGTTGAGTGCGCAAGCCTTTAAAGTATACTCCCTTGTCAGTCTATGTGAGAGACGCGTTCAGAATCAGCACATGGTCACTGTCTGGGGGCTTTGTTTTCAAGTGCGCAACTCACGGTATTTTATTAATAAATAAATAAATAAATAAATAAATAAATAAATATACACACACATAAAATAATGTTTTTTTTTAACGTTTTTTTTCTTGGATATATGTGATATTCAAAATAATAATGTAATATAATATAACATAATAAACAGTCAAATACAACAAAATACGTAAATAAGAATGTAGAAAATTAAAGCAGTGACACAACACTACACTAAAACACAACACTAAAAGGCAACTGTGAAATAAGACCCAGTCATTTACTTCATCCAATTTCCTGCAATATAAAAGCTCATACATTCACAAAATTGCTCTGTGCAGTCAAAGAGTTTGACTCATCTAAGAGACACAAATGGTGCTGTCATAACTTATTTGTGCGTAGCGTGACAAACATTTTAATCTTATGCCAGATTATGTGAAACATGACACTGACTATGATGTTTTAGAGTGTTACGTAACGCTCGCTGTGAAACGCCAGAGTCACGGATAGCTGGTCTGCCAGTGTGGCTTGCAAAGATGATGAAATGTAATTAAACAGGGCATGGTCTCGCTTCCACTGAAACGTCTCACAACATATGGGGAGTTGATGTGAAAAGATTTTTACACTAATATATAAATGCCTTATATTGTTATTTAGTATGTATATAAAAAAGTTGATTGTATATTATAGAGTCAATACTGAATATATACACAACACTTTTACTGTTATAAATTATAACATATTTATTTACACATTTTTTTAAACAATGTTGTTTTCAAATTACCAAAACAATAAAAGTTTAATACTTTAATAGCAAAAAAAAAAAAAAGTTCACACATTAGAATGCGTCCTGTTTAAATATGTATTTTTCTAAGCAAAAAAATAATGACATTATTGTGCATTTTTACAACGATTTACAAAAAAAAAAAGAAAAAAGAAAAAAAGTAATTCAGTGAAACAAGAATTTGTAAACCAAAAAATCTTGTCATGCATATTTAGAACAATTAGATGACATTAAAAAGATATTTAATGAATTAAAGACTCTATTCAGTGCTAAAAACATTTTAAATCACTATTCAAATCTATCCTTCAAATCACAGGTTTTACCCATTTGTAAGCAAAAAGGTTTTAATCATTTAAAATACTATTTAGTATGAAAACTTATTCTTTTATATTTAAATAAGTAAAGGTCAGATTAAGCATGTTGTTTCATATTTACATATACAGTATATTCGCTATGCTGAATGACGATGGAACATTATTTCACCTATATTTCGACATTTTATTATTAGAAAAGTTATTTGAAACATTCAAGGCAGCACTTGACATTTAATATGCTTTCTGTGCATGTGGCTACGTAAATAGGACGTATCATATTTGACACTTATATAACATTTTTATTCACTATATAAAATATATGATATATGTCAATTTATTTAAAAAAAATTATAATTCACAAAAATCTAAGCTTTCATTGGATAATAATAATTCAAAATGGGAGGAAATATCATTATGAAATAAATGTTTTTCTCAAATACACTTATCGGCACACCTAGAAATTCTTATGAGTAAAATATCTCTGAAGTATATTCCCATTCATATTCACAATTTTGAGCACTCCAGGGTGATTATAAACATGAAATTATCCAGCCATGGCTTCCTGTTTCACAGAAATATAAATAGGAGGCAAAACAAAGCCCAAATTCCCTTAATCATCCATCACAATGAGAAAAACTAAAGTATATATATTTCTGATGTGCAGAAAAAGATAATTGAGCTTCACAAATTAGTGAAGGGGCTTTAAGAAAAGAGCTAGAGCAGTGAAAATTCACATTTCCACCATCAGGGCAATAATTAAGAATTTCCAATCAAACTTAAAATGTTACGAAACTGCCTGGAAGAGGACGTGTGTCTATATTGTCCTAATGCATGCTGAGAAGGAGAGTTTGAGTGGCTAAAGATTCTCCAAGGATCACAGCTGGACAACTACAGAAAATAGTCTCAGGGTCAGAAAACCTTAAAAAAAAAAAAAAAAAAAAAAATTGTCAAACAGCACCTACATCACCACATGTTGTTTGGGGGGATTTCAAGAAAAATTTTCCTCGCTCATCCAAAAACAAACTCCAGCATATTCAGTTATCAGACACGACTGGAACTTTAAATGGGACTGGCTTCTATGGTCAGATGAAACTAAAAAATGAGCTTTTTAGCAGCAAACACTCAAGATGGGTTTGGTGAACACAGGGGTAAAAAGTACCCCATGTGTACAATGAAATAAACTGCTGGAGGTCCTGGACATCTTGTTTAGACAAATGGCATCACGGATTCTATCAAATACCAACAGATAAAAAAATCAAAAAGTGACTGACTCTGTTAGAAATCTTATAATGGGCCATGTTTGGATCTTCCAACCATACAATAATCCAAACACAAACCTCAAAAACAACACAAAAATGGGTCACTGAGCACAAAACCAAGCTTCTGCTGGCCATTCCAGTCCTCTGACCTGAACCCTATAGAAAATAAGTGGGGTGAACTGAAGAGAAGAAGCACCATCATGGAGCTGGGAATCTAAAGGGTCTGGAGTGATTCTGGATGAAGGAATGGTCTCTGATCTCTTGTCAGGTGTTCTCTAACCTCATCAGAAAATTTAGAGCTGTTAAACTGGCAAATGGAGGTGTCAAAAAGTATTGAATAAAAGGGTGCCGTTAATTGTGGCCAGTGTATATTAGAGAAAAACATTTATTTCATAATGATATTTGCCCCCATTTTAAATTCTTATTATCCAATGAAAGGTTAGATTTTTGTGAATTTTTTAAATAAAAGATAAAAAGGATTAACAATGCAGATTCATTTTCACTGCCTTCTTTGAACAAAATTTCCAAGGGTGCCGATATTTTTGGCCATGACTGTATAGACAGTCAGACACACCATTAAAAAAATAAAAGCATTATACAGAACATACATTGTAAACCAGGTTGTGGCGGTGGTCACAGTTGATATAAACCGTGGCCAGTTTGTGGCAGACATGAGGACATCAGTTGGCCTGCCATTGGCTCACTCGGGGGTTTACAATAATATAACATGGAGCCCAATAATAATATATAGAGCAGCTCCCAGATGCACTGGCTGTTTGGAAAGTAGAACGAGAGATGAACGGCTATTACATTAACTCAGTGAGGCTGACCGCAGTTGCCAACTATGTCCAATACCACAAGTGCTGTATGAGATAAACCACTGAGCTTTATGGATAGAGAGTTAGACTTGTAACCCAAGGTCGCGGGTTCGAGTCTCAGGTCTGGCAGGAGTTGTCGGTGGGGGGAGTGAATAACCAGACCCTTGAGCAAGGCACCAAACCCCCCAGCTCCCTGGGCGCCGCAGCATTGGCTGCCCACTGCCCCGGGTGTGTGTGTTCACCGCTGTGTGTATGCACTTGGATGGGTTAAATGCAGAGCAAGTATGGGTCACCACACGTCACATCACTTCACTCACTATTAAGTGTAAAAAATGTACCACTGTTTTATGATGGCTTTACTTTTCAGTATAGCTTAGCATTTATACATGTCTGAATGTGTGCATTTGCTCCAGTTCATAAGACCTACTGCTCCCTAACAATACAACCTTATTAACTTGAATTTATTCATCTACTTTGCATATGGTAATATGCAAGGTGATTAAAGAGTAAAAATGAAAGGCAAGCTCTTTCCGGCTAATAAGCAAGACCTTCAGAATGAGTTTGCCCGGGCAGCAGTGAGCACATTTAAAATGTCCAGGAAGCATGGGAGTGCGAGATTGTCAAGGCATTTCTGAATGCACTTAGTAGAGAGTGATTGCGGTGTTATTTCAGAGGCTCGTGTTTATACTTAATGACTGGCCACGACTCCGGTTCACTGACTCATTCATCGCATACATGCAACAAAGGATAGACTACGCAAGTCATACGTGGGTACTGGGGAAAAAAAGTCTTCCAAAAAAGGATTTTTGACAAAAAAAATACAGTGTGCAAAACTCCAAAAGAAAATCTATAATCCATTAAGGCAAGACAATAAAGCGAAAACCTTTTTTTTCCATGCACTGGTCAATTTTGAGATTTGGGGCTATTTGGCCTTTCATAACGTGTTGTTTCAGACTAGTGGAACAAAGACATCCAAAATACACTTTTAAATGATTATTTTATTTACACTATCTATTTGCATCTGTAGATTAATACATATCTTTAAAGGCAACACTTGCATACACTAAACTAAAGGTTTGTTCATATATCATTTGCCTGATTTTACACGTTTTTTTGATTGTTTGTGTTTTTTATTCTGGCTTCTGACAGTATTTTCTGATTTATGGGTTGTTTTCCTCGGTAAAAACTTTAATATGTCAACAAAATGAGAAAGAATTCTGAACCTAACTTTATCCAGTGTTCAGATTTCTGTTCTGGAAATGTATGCAAATTAGTGTATATTTAACTAGATAATGCCCTTTTGCAGATTTAAACAATTTAAAAAAAACCTGTAATATTAAAAAATTTCAGTCAACTGGGGAAATATGGTAAAACCTATTAGTTCGTTTTATTTACATTTACCCCACTATTATCAAAAGTATTTCTAAATAAATACAACAAAACATTTTCTTGCGACCTTAAGTGAAGTATTATGACAAAATGTATTATGAAGAAGAATTGGACCTGTTCTGCAGGTGCATTAGAGCAAATATTAGCATCATGCTACATAAGACAATTTCTGAGATTAATAGTACACTTTCACTCAAAGCTCACTTCAAACCACCATCGAGTGTTTGTAATAACTTCCTTTTGCGATCACATGTGGAATTTGGTCGTTTACTGTTGTTAAAATATGCTATTTATGTACAAATTGCTGTACAAATTAGCATTTCAGATGTACACATTCATTATTGTTATGAAAATATCCAAATCTCAAGAAAATCACATACAAACCATATCCTATCGTAATCGTGTGTTTATTATCTTATGTAATCTATAGTGGCTGTTGTCATGTTTATTTTGTGTAAAAGCCTTAACATGTATGCTCTGCTGAATGCCTCTCCGTTCTTAAGTTGCCAGGGATACATTCCAAGTATAATGCACATTAGTAAAAGGATCTATTTTCATTTTATTTGTCAATATACACTTTGGGCGGCCGCGGTACATTATAAAAGTAGCCCAAAAAAAACGCAACCCACGGCTCTGTAATTTTTCCTGCGACTGTATTTTCAAAATAGCCCAATTGTGCGGGAAAAACGCGACCCTGGCAACACTGGTTCGCTCTACCCTTATTACACAATGATACATACCCTTCCACAAGAGGATACTTGATGTATTAGATATATAGTTCAAATATTCTTTGAAAAATGTGAAATTTTCGGGTTGTACTGTTTTATAGACTCGTATTTTTGTATGACTATGTATTCCCCTATTGTTATTTAAAAAAAAAAAAAAAAAAAAAAGATACCCTTCCACGCTGCGATGGCGGCAAGGAGATGGGGTATAACCTAATCAAACGATTAATTTGCATTAAAAAAATATTAACGTGTTCAAACTTTTAGATTAAATCGCATGCGTTAACGTTAGATCTAAACATTTACTTCATCCAATTTTTTAACGAAATTTAAGAATTGGTGAATGAAAAACCCATAATGATCAATCAATAGTCTGAATGTCTGTACTAGTAAGTACTGAATAAAGACATAAAATAAAATAACATGACACAGCTCAGATCACGCCATAAACCTAAAAAGCTTTCAAGGAAGGCAGCTCTCGGTTTTGAGACACGGCCAATTGAGACCTCAAAATCAGGCTGAATGACACACACATAAGGGCATGCATGGGACATGATGTTCCCTCAAGCATAAAAAGGAGGAATCACATTTAATTTAAATCATTCAATATAAAATCCAGTCTCTTCACTGGCAACAAATACCATCATGCTTTTATCCAGGTGAACAGCGCTGCATGATTTGAAAGCAAAATGCAACATTACTTGACCTCAAGCTTGACCTACTTATAATACACTGCAAGAAAACCAGGCTAATGCTGTATGTCTGACAAAGAGAATGAGGCTGAAAGGCTAGATCCAGAGCTGTGTCTCAGTGAATGGCAGGCAATGTCACTCCGATATAAGGCTTATTAAAAACCGCATGACTGCTATATAATTAGATTAAGTAAATCCACTTCTTTAAAAAATTAATATAAGGAAGGTCAAAGGAGTGGAATAGGAAGGGACTGCTAGTACAGGCTGGCTCGAAAATTTTATAGACCCAAAGACCCTTAATATAAGAAGCTAGAACTTATCTGTGACACTTTCAGTGAAACATTACCTATCATTATTACATTATATAATGCTTATCATGTTCATTCAAAAAGCTCATATTGGCCGTATTGGATATTGGCCAGTACTTTCAAATCAAAAAGTAAACAGGTGGCATCACCCATCTCTATTCTGAATGTTTCTGAGGTCACGTAATGACCACTGGCAGCTCATGATGTCACTGCTGATGTAATGCTCTGCAACCAATCAAGACCCTCCTACACGAGCAATGGTGTGTTCAAAAGGCTTGAATAGAAGATAGTTCAGACTCTCGAGTTCAAGCAAGCTGTGTGTATATAATCACTCAGGCAAGTAACAAAAGGCATTTGAGGACACATCCTGTTGCAATTTGTGTATTTGTGGAAATACGGACACAAAACAGGACGCTTCAAATAAAACCTTAAGTTCACAGAGTGGCCCAAAAATGCATTTGGACACTTAAGCCACACTTTAAGAAGTTTTAATGTACTTATATTATATACAATTTTTTTAAATGCCATTTATTTTAAAAAATATATAGTATAAACAAGTTAAACAAAACAGTTCACAAAGATAGAAGTTTGTTAAGAAAAGTATTTGGATGATTATTGGTTGCCAAATGTTAGTGGAATGTGTCTATCTAAAATGATACAGTAAAAATATGTTGATCGGTTAACTACAAGTTGCCTTATCATACACAGTGAAAAAAAAAGTGTGTGTAATTTTATTGTTTTTGCAAGTAAAAACTATGAACAACCATATAATTTACACTGAAAACCAGTAAAACTGTGTTTAGACAATTTGATAGCAGGGCAGAAAAAATATATATAATTTATATACTACAAACTTCACAGAAAATGAACAAAAATAATATAATATAACATAATACAATAGGTGATTAATTTCAGGATGCCAAATGTTAGTGGTACATGTCTTTTTAACACGATGTGATTATATTTGATATATATATATATATATATATATATATATATATATATAAAATTTATAATTTTTTTAATCAGTAATGTACATTAGGGTGTTTTATGCTACATTTTATTTTATTTGGTTAATGCTTATTGCATTTTTAGTGTCAGATTTGTTGGTGTTTTGTCTTTTAGTGCATTCCAGTAATACTGGAAACCGCAGCTGCCATATTTGTTTTTTGTTTTGTTTTTTTACTGTAGTTTTAACATGATATTTACAGTGGGTTCATGTGAAGGATTACACTTGAGGTTATTCTCTTAGGACACCTGTATGAACTTGAGAAGCTGATATGTCCACCAAAAAAAGACCCATTTCAATACTGCAATTTTAACCTGTCATGATAATAATGATGAGGCTTGTTAACCACACTGTATGCACCCTAGGTCAGACAATGTGGTTGTTTCTCTCTCTCAACAAAGAAAAAAAAAACCAAAATGTGCCTTTTTCCTTCTCTTTCTCACCATTGGAGACAGAACAGAATGTTGTTCCTGTAGTGTGACCATCTGTGGGCACAGCAGCATGGATTGTGCCTCTGACTCCAAACACACACTTAGTGAGGCGGAGTGGACGGTGTGTTTCACTCTCACAGGGACATCTCACACACCAGGAAGTCCAGGTGGACTCATCAGTCTCCCACTGCTACATAAGACAGACATGTAGAGGGGGAGTGGGCGAGGAACAAGGTCGAAAGTGATGGAGATGAATAAAAAAAAAAGAGAGAAAAGGGAAAGGGAAAGTGTTTGATGCTTTCAGCCAAAAATCAGGTTGCTAAAGCCCTGCACACAGAGGACAAATGGAACATCTAAAGATGCCCAAAACATTCACTCCACATGCAACTTTAAAGGGATATTTCACCAAAAAAAAAAAGAAAAGGGGGGGGGGGGTTGTGTTGTCAATTTTTCACCTTGTTGATTTAAATCTTTTCTCTCTTCCGTGGAACATAAAAGATGCATCTCTTAACCAATATTGTGGCTGTTTTTTCCCCAGTTAATAAAAGTGAATAGGGACTGGAGTTGTCAAGATTCAAAATGACAAAAAACTGCCATTAAAAAGTTTAATTAAAGTGATTCATATGACTTCTGTGCCATATAAGTCTTCTAAAAACTATATGATAGCCTTATGAGAGGAACGGACTAAAACTGAAATCAAGTTTCGCAAATAATATAATGCCAGCATATGATTCGGCAGCTACGGAGGGAATGGTTTTCAGTGCAAAAAGACTGACAAAAATCTATAACACTGCTTTGGAAAAATTGGAAAATGGTGCACAAGTCATATGGACTCTTTTTTGCAAACTTTTATAGGGATTTTATTGTCATTTTGGAGCTTGACCGCTCCAGTTCCCATTCACTTCCATTATATGGAAAATATTGTTCAGATGTTTTTCTTTAGTGTTTGTAAATGATATGAGTGCAAGTAAATGGTGATTTTAATCTTCATGCACAAGTCATATGGATTCCTTTTAATGTTAATATTTTCATGGGGCTTTTATTGTTGTTTTGGAACTTGCATTCATTTCCATTACATGGAAAATATATTTCAGATTTTCTCCTTTTGTGTTGCACAGAAGAAAAATGAAGTAATGCAAGTTTGGAATGACATGTGGGTGAGTCAATTACAATTTTAACTTTTAGGTAAAAATATATAGTACTGCATTCATTATCCCGGCATTTTTATCAACGGGTCAACACGAACGAGTTTACGAAAATGCTTCCCAGAATGCTGTGTCGGCACTGATGTTATCAGAGTGCAATGCCAATTCCAACTCCTTCTAATTTCTGACTTGCCCCTAAAACTGCTGTAATTTCTCTCTTATCCGACAACATCTCGCTCCCCTCCCTGGAAAGGATTATTGCTGAAACTGGACCCTGATTCTTTTGGAAGCCACAGAATCGTACGTTCAGGTTGCATTGGCTCAAACTGAATAAACCATACACTGTAAAGTCATTAAGGCTTAACAGCTCTATAGACGGTAAGCCAGTGGATGTGTGCCTTTTATCCTTAAGCACAGAGTTGTGCCTCGATGACTGGTTTACAACTTTTCAACACATTTGCAATGGGAGGAAGCTGGAGATAAATGCAGAAAGGCATGTGAGAGGGATATACATATCTCTGCTTGTGCTTAAGTTGAGCGCAGTTGTGACGTTTGCTCTCTAGGCATCTCTAAAGTTGGATGAGCATTACGTCATCTTTCCACTATACTGGATGATATTTCTGCCACCGTTTTCATTGTTACTAAAGCCAGAGTTCACTATAACACCTTACAACCAACCTTTTAAAAACAACTGTAATTCATTCTATGGTTGTTGTTTTTCTTTAATGACACAGTATACATATGAAGTTAATCGCATATCTATGGTAGATTATTTCCACTATGGGATAAAAATATTAAAAATGTAATTCTGAGTTTTTATTTCAGTTCTTTCCCATGCAGTTCTAAGTGTATAAATCACAATTTAGGTTTTTATTCCTTGCAGTTCTAAGTTTATATATTTCAATTTTGAGAAAAAAAACCTATAGCAATGGAATAAAAAAGGTAGTTGTGACTTGCATGTTAACACACTACAATTGTTTTCCATTTAAATCTAACAATTCTGACTTTTTTTTCTCAGAACTGTGTGAAAAAGCCACAATTCCATTATTACATGATGTAAAACCTTCCCAAATAAAATTCAAAAGACACTGCATGAAAGAAGAATAACAGTTCCTTAAAATAAGCCTTGCAAAGACTTTCATAAACTACTGAAGTAACTAATTTGATGTCCATGAATTAACTATGAATCAATTAAAATGGGATGCATTATTTAACAAAAAAAAAAAAAAAAAACATAATATTTGGTGAGAAAAGTCACCAAATGAAGATTCAAAGACATTACAGATAAAATCATTGAACAGACTACATACTACAAGTGGTTTTAGAATTCAATTATTTCCATATCATTGACCATTGAGCATATAATTGAACTAAATTAACGTATTAAATTGACAGCCATGAATAATTCATAAAAGAATTGGGTGTCTGATGAGCCACGTACATGTGCACACGCACACACATTCACGCCACTGCTCTCTTCTTTCTGTGGCTCTCAGCTGCCAGACTGCGTAACCCTACACTGAAAGTTGCCCCCTCTGCCTGCTTCCCTCTCCTTCCAAATGTCATATGTGAGACATCCTGCTCTCAGGGACAAAGACAGGCATTCAGTTTCCAAGTGGGACTTAACAACATCCAAACTTAGCTCTGACTCACGTAGAAAGGGGGCATGAGGGGGTTCTACCGTGCAATGACAGGGCAGAAGGGAGGTCCCCCCCAGCCTTCATGCTAACAGTAAAAATAGATGTACAATGAGTGTATGAAAATCTCTCTCTTTTTTGCCTTTGTGCTCCTTGGAGGTTGGAATATTCCAATATGTTCGTGCCACCCAGAAGATTGGATGTTCAGGCATCACATATGGATAACACCCAAACAGCGACTCTATCATGTATGAATGATAATTAACGATTTTTCATTGTTTACAGAAAAACATGTGACTTTCTTGTGTGGAAAACAAAATAATAAGAAAAAAAATCAGTAATGTATTATTTTAATTTTAAATTATAGAGTCAAATTTATTTTATGTGGTGCCTCAAATTGAATACCATTTAAACCAATGATGGTTAATAATTTGTATGTAAATGGGCTTAATATCTTTAATGCAATAATTTGTATCTAAAAAGGCTTAATTTAGCTTTAAAATGCCATAATTTTTTTTTTTTTTTTGCTTTCTCCCATAAATAATACTTTTAAAACAAACAATAATAACACTTTTATTATTATAAAGATTAATTTATATTTATTTTTGGTTTTAATTGTTATTTTTGCATAAAAATCATTTTAAAACAAGCAGTAATTGTATTATTATTAAAACTATAATAATAATTAAAATAATAATTTAAAAATGAAGCCCATTTAGATACCACAAAGTCCACTGAATTATTACCGTATTGTTTAGATTTAGAAATTATTATTATTATTATATAAAAACAGATACAAATTAACCCATTTTAAAGCATTTGAGGCACAACATGCCACCACAATAAAAATCAAATAAATGCTGACAGTTATGAACTACTGCACTTACAATGAAGTCTGTGGCAAAAATTAAACATTAAAATATTTCTATTATAAAATGATGCCACACATGCATCAGTGAAACAGAAATAATGTTTCACCAAGTCTGCAAAGCAACTTATAAAAATCTTAGACACACTGTGAGCAATGCTCAACAATAAACATTATAGAAAAACAATAAATTAGTTGTAAATGGAAAGGGTTATGGTTTAGGTTTCACAGCAAATTATAAAGCTGTAGCTGGCTTCTAGTTACACAGAGACAAGTTATTAGAGCAATCATGTATTTAACCTAGAATATCTCTTTAACGAATGCGCTTTCAGCTTGTTAAACAATCCTAATGTAGCAAAATGTTTTTACAGTAGGAAAGAAAAAACAAGATTTGACTCTACATCTACTGTTCTTTGAAGATACAACTCATTATAGCCCAGTGTTTATATTCATATACTACATGTACCTAGTAGACTTCAGCTAAATTAATGTGTGTTTTGACCACAACATGGCAGCTCTGATGTTATCGGTCCAGCTCTCTAATGGCTGAGCCTAATGATGGGTGGCAGACGGAAAACTTTTTTCTTCTCCTTTTTGCTATCATCCGGATATCCATGTTTCATAAATACAGAGATAGCACAAGTGCGTTGCTTTACGAAGATATATATGGACAGAAAAACAGTAAATGTGTGTTGATGATAGGAACCTGATTATGGAACACGAGAAAAAAACATTTGTCCATGTGTACTTGCAATATGAGGACACAGAACTGATCCTATGTTAGGTTTGCCCTGTATAACATGACCTGACATTTTCATCATGTTAAGTGCAATAACTTTGTTACTGGAGCTGGTGAGTGAGATGGGAATGATGAAATAGCCTCACTATTTAAACGCAGGCTACCCTATTGCATAGGAAATCATCTTCTGAAATAACATCCACAGACGTTAGCGCATCAATCAAATAGGTTGCAGACCGTTTTGTGGCTTGTGAGTACAGGATGGCACTGACCAAATGAGAAGTTCAGGGGAACAACAGAGGCACACGGGGCAGTTGCTGATTTGTGGACCCTGCTGAGTGAAGGCAATGATACTCAGGGTTAATCGCATGTCTTAGTAGAGCAGAGCTGTGACTCTGTACAGAACACAGGTGACACAGGAAGTAGGTCTAATTTGATGTCATTAACTAAAGGGCACACAGACCAGCAGAAGAAGAGCAGGCCAGGTACATCAATCAGTGAAAACATGACAGTTCAAGTCAAAATCAAACCAAATAGAATAGTAATGAAACATTATACACACACAATTATTAAAAACAGAAGTTTTTCGATATATTTTATTAAATCTCTTATGCTCACCAAGGCCACGTCTTTGATCAAAATACATAAAAAAAAATGTAATATTGAGAAATATTCTAGTTAAGTATATTTTAAAATGTAATTTATTTCTGTGATGCAAAGCATTACTCCAGTCTTCAGTGTCACATGATCCTTTAGAATTTTTTTTTTATGCTGATTTGGAATATGTATTATGATTGTCAACATTGAAAACAGTTGTGATGCTTAATATATTTGTGGAAACCATGATAATTTAATAAAATCATAAAAATCTTTGGTAACATTATAAATATCTTCACTGTAACTTTTGATCAATTTCATGCATCCTTGCTAAATAAAAGTATAAAAAATCTTTTGAATGGTAGTGTACTGGGATTGCTTTAGCAAACCCAAATAATGCCCACTTTTTACAATCTAATTTCGGACACACTTTATATTAGGTGGCCTTACCAACTATGTACTTACAATATGACCACAATAAGTACATTGTACTTATTTTTTGATGTATTGCAAAACACTTTTGCTGCAATTGAGGTGGGATACGGGTAAGGTTAGGTGCAGGTTTGGTGGAATGGGTAGGCTTAAGGTGCAAAGGATGGGTCAACAGTGTAATTATAAATGTAATTGCAGAAATTAATTACATATATGTATTTTTAAAGTACAATGTAAAAACATGTACACAATAAGTGCATTGTATCAAATAATTAATTTAAATGTAAGTACATAGTAGTTACTGCCACCTAATATAAAGTGGGACCCAAATTTCTGATGGATATAATAAAGTCACATAATGGAAGTAAAATAGGTTACAAACGGCGATTCAGCAACTTTACTATGCATGCAGAGTAAGGGACACTACATTTACTTTATATTCAAATCCTAGTAAAGAGCCCATCTATGTGCGCTTGCATGCGTTCTGCTCAATAACACACATTCATATTAAACGATCGCTCACTTAAATATGACCATCAACGTGTCCAATGCCTGCGGTGCAAAACTGCACCAATACGGTAGTGTCTCAGGTGGTGAAATGAAGGAGAGACGTCATGTGTCCATTTACACATTAGTCAGATAGGAGGCCCTTATTCAGATGCCTGTTTCTTCACTAATAAGGCTTAGTAGGGGATATGAGCTTATAGAAGTGCATACGATGTATCAAATGGTGAAGGCCTAAGATGATGGGAGATCATTTATTTGGACAAATGAAAGGGAGATTGGATAAATTGGCGCGTCATGTTGACTCGGTCATTCTAGGTAAAAGACACAATGGAAGTCTTTGGGGCAGGTTATTCCAAAAAAAAAAAAAAAATTTTTTTTAATCAAAACATTTATTCTGTGGAACACAAACGGTTTTGTCCATACAATGAAAGTCAATGGTGTCCATAACTCTGGGCCCCATTAATTTTCATTAGAGAACACTGAAACATTTTTCTTGTTTTGTATTCCACTGAAGAAAAACAGTCATAAAGGTTTGGAATGACATGAAGGTGTATTATCAATGTCGAAAACAGTTGCACTGCCTAATATTTATGTGGAAACTGTGTCACAATACCATTCAAAAGTTTGTGGTAAAAAAGAAAAATGTTTTTTGATTCCATAAGGACACATTAAATTCATCAAAAGTGGCAGTAAAAACGATTACAACGCAACCAAAAGAATTGTATTTCAAATAAATGGTGTGCTTTTGAATTTTACGTTCCTTAAACAATCCTGAATGCATAATGACTTCCACAGAAATAATAAGCAGCAAGAACGGTTTAACATTAATAATAATAACCATTATTAATAATTGAGTACCAATGATAATTGATAATAATTACGCACCAAATCAGCATATGAGAATGATTTCTGAAGGATCATGTGACACTGAAGACTGGAGTAATGATGCTGAAACTTCAGCTTTGTCAGCACAGGAATAAAATGCATTTTAAAATATATTCAAATAGACATTTGTAACCCTGAACCATAAAACCAGTCATAAGGGTCTTTTATAAATTGAAATATTTGGCCGAGATACAACTATCTGAAAATCTGGAATCTGAGGGTGCAAAAAAAAAAATCTAAATACTGAGAAAATCACCTTTAAAGTTGTCCAAATGAAGTTCTTAGCAATGCATATTACTAATCAAAAATTAAGTTTTGATATATTTATGGTAGGAAATTTACAAAATATCTTCATGGAACATGATCTTCACTTAATATACTAATGATTTTTGGCATAAAATTTATTATATTTTTCTTTTTTTCTTTTTTTGTCCCATACAATGTATCATTGGCTATTGCTACGAATATACCTGTGCGACTTATTACCGGTTTTGTGGTCCAGGGTCACATAATAATATTTCAAAATTTTACTGTATTTTAATCAAATAAATGCAGTTTTGGCAAACATAAGAGACTTATTTCAAAAACATAAAAAAAAAAAAAAAAAATTAAAAAAAAAAGATTAATTATTCAAGCTATTGACTGGTAATGTAGCTCTATTTGTATTCCACTGCTTTTCTTAAAACATTCACTGCAAAATGTCTTAGATTTGCCATTTGTCCTTTTTTAGAGGTGAGCATGAGGACAGAATGGCAGACTAGTGACTTTAAGGAAAACATGAGTCATACTTTAAACATGATTTAGTGTCACTAGGAAACAAAACTGGTCCTTGGAAGTGTAAATGTTAGCGTAGGATCTTATATTGAGTAATGTAAACACTCCTCCTTAAATGAGCCATCGTTTAAAAGCATGTCTAACAGTATGTACATTTGTGAGTGTATTACTATGCGCGTTTGTCCATGCAAGGGACTTTGGGTTTACATGTATATTTCTAAGTGTGCTTGAGAGTGTGACTCTGTGTAACTAGAGCCGCTGGTGTATTAAAGAGATTGTTGGAGCCAACCTGTACTGAGCCAGAACAGACATGAAATATTCACAACACCACACACGCGCACACACACACACACAAAGCTAAAACATGCCAAGGCAGATGGTGTGACATTCGAAGAGCACAATCTAGCAGCCTATCAATAGGATACAGAGAACATTTTGTCAAGAGGGGCGTGATGGGTAATAAACACTTTGCTCCCAGAGAGGGACTGGGTTACAGCGCCACCTTGTGGTGCTTTACCACACCATATGTTTGGGCATGTGGTTACTGATTGTTGACCTCTGATACACACGGACAGATGGACGCAGCGGCAGACCAAAACAGAGCCTGGGGAGACGAGATAGGCTTGTACCTTGGCTTCAAAGGCATCAAATGGATTTATATCATACGAGAAGACTGAGAATTTAAAACTCGTCGACTCAATCCACTGCTGTCTCCGTCCAGCCGGGATCAGAGAAAGAGACGAGTATTGATTTTACCTTCAGTTAACAAAATGGTTTTCCCAAGCTGACTAAATATAAGGTCTAGCGTGAAAAAGTAGGGGCGTTCTTGGGTGCAAAGCAGAAAATCGAGGAGCCTGGCTAGCCAAAACACACACAAAATTGCCCGCTGTCATACACGGTTTGCCTCAGAGTGGCTTTCATTCATTTGATACATTGTTCACTCACTCATCTTCCAGTCTGAATTGGCCACGCTCTACAAACTCAGCAACAGAGCTCAGAGCAGACAAGCGTTACTCTCATTTGCAGGTACTTCTGAACACACACACGTAACCTGGAAAATGGGGGAAAACAAATTAAAAAAGTAAAAAACTATTAATTTTAGTAGTCAATAAGTTAATTATTTAGTAATTAACTCGTGCATTAAAATCTTGCCACAAAAATAAGGAAAATACTCTAGTGTGCTTCCCACATATTGTGCAAACTGAACACTATAGAGCAAAATATATGCTAAATATTATGCAAAAATATTTTAAATAATTAAATATAAAATAGCTTTCCACATGATTAAAGCAGCTATAAAGTCATGCAATTATCAATAAGAGTAAAGAAAACCACAAATTGATTGATTAAGGCTATCACTATTACTATTATGTAGTCGGATAATTAGATTTTACTGCATAAATAGAGAAAATATGCTATTCAATATCTTGCTTGATGTTCTCCTTCAAATAATGTGCAAACTAAAAGCTAGAAAATCAGCGTATGCTAAATACTGTGAAAAACTTTTTAATATAAACATTATAATATAAAACGCAGATAGCTTACCACATTATAAAAATGCTATTTTAAATAGGAAACTCATTAAATTATCAATAAGGAAAAACGAAACTACAAATGAATTGATTAAATTTGTTGTTAATCATTTTCTTTATTTATTTGATTAATTTTGCAGTCAGTTGGACAACTGGATAAAATAAATGCATAAAACTTTCACTACCTAAATAGGGAAAATATGTTATTCCACATCTTACTCAATGTTCCCATACAAAATGTGTGCTAAACATTATGAGAAAAAAATATTTTAAATATAAATGAAATGCAGACAGCTTTCCACTTTATCAAAACCCAATTTTAAAGCAGCAGAAAAGTAAAATGATCTGATAATGAAATATGTTGTTGATAATTTTTTTTAACAATTGAATTCATTGTAACAGCCCTGTTTGAGCTTTCCTGATAGTGTTCAAGTGTGAGGGTATTCGTGCCAAGCATCCTGCCAGGTGAGATCTACCCCGCAGGACCACTGCTGGCAGCAGAATTGGTGTAGTACTTAACCCAAAGAGACTGTACTCTCTTTATGTGAGAAACGCAATGACAAACCTTTGTCATCCATGGAGCCTTTTAACCCAAATTGAATACCGCCTGCAGCCTTTGAATGTGCGTGTTTGTGTCTTTTGAGCTATGTAGGAGATGTGGTGAATGTGAAAGCACAACAAGTTGCATGTCACTACAAAGCACAAGATGGCCTGACCGGTCTGGACCAGCTCTCCGACTGGATTACGTCATCGTTCAGGGAGTTGAGTGTGTGAGTGTGTGCAGTATCAGTGAGAAAATCCTATTTTGATTTGAAATGCTCCATTGTATAATCCTTTGAGTCTGTGAGGAAGGGATGACAGAACGGAGGGATAGCGAATGAGAGAGAGAGAGAGAGATGATCTGCGTGTCAGCGAGTAAAAAGCATTCCTCCATCTCAGAATCTATTCAGTTAGTGTGTTTACAAACACAATCTTACACTAATAAAGCTTAATTAATCAGCAATATCTAATAGGATTCTCACACTTTTTGAATGTTAAACATTTTCATGGCCTTTCCAGTCATTCATGACTAATAAAATGATTTTTTATTTTTTATTTTATAGACTGAACTAAATTCTAGCAATTTCTAAACAAGCTTATCTACCAAAAACATACTACACTATCAAAATCTTAAGATTTTATATTTAAAAAAGGTTCCCACACCTTTGGAACATTAGACAAGGATTTTTAAAAATCGTTTTATGTAATTTTATGTAAAAATTACTGTTGTAGACCGATTTTATTTGTATATAATTTATTTATTAATCTGAGCTAAGCATAACTAGGAAAATATAAATTTACTTAAATTTTCCATGATTATTTTTTCATAACTATAGAGTGAACAAATTTCCCTGGTATTTCCATATTTGCTTGACTGAAGGTCATATAGCGAATGTTTTTTACCATTATATTATTATAACGTTTTACCATGTTTAACAGTCTAAAACACACAAAAACACCCCCAAAATTTTGAAATATCATGCAAACACATTTTCCTTGTGTTCTGTTTTTTTTTTTTTTTATGTATTATAACTATTATTATGGTCACACTTTATATTAGGTGGCCTTAACTACTATGTACTTGCATCAAAAAATAAGTACAATGCACTTATTGTGTTCATACTGTATTGCAAAACACTTTTGCTGCTATTGAGGTGGGATAGGGGTGAAGTTAGGGACAGGTTTGGTGGTCTAGGTAGGTTTAAGGGTGGGTTAAGGTGTAAGGGATGGGTCAACAGTGTAATTATAAATGCAATTACAGAAATTAATTACAGATGTAATTACACATAGGTGTTTTTAAAAATATAAGTACAATGTAAAAGCATGCATGTACACAATAAATGCATTGTACCAAATGATTAATTTAAATGTAAGTACACAGTAGTTAAGGCCACCTAATATAAAATGGGACCATTATTATTATTATTAGTTATGAAGTAAAAATAATGAAAAATGGTTGTTTTTAATCTCTTTAAACAATGTGTTTTTTAAATGAATTTATTTTTTTTTTGGAAAATTATTAAAGTGTATATGTACTCAGGTCTTTAGGGACTAAGAAACAAATATGTATTATATTTCATAAAATCCCTGCTATTTACACATCTTGACTGTAGGAAGGTATTAAATTGAATTTGATTTACTGGCTAAAGATCATAGAAGTTCATAAATATAAAAAAGAGCATTCTAGCAAGCATTGGTTTTTTTTGGCCATATTCTTGATTTCACACAACTACACATTTATGGTCTGAATTGTACATATCAACACAGTCAGTTTTGTCAAAGATTTCTAATCAATAGCCGGATAGATCAAAATATGCATTTAGACACAACCCCCTGGAAAGAACACAGAATTTGAGCAGGTCTGCTGTGGTCTCACTCTGATGTGTAGTCAGCAGGGGGCCAGGTGGGATTCGCATTAGAATAGCATTAGGGGGCAGAGTGGAGAGATAGCTTAATGAGAGCGATATAACTACTCCATCCCACCATCCCCCGCCCTCCCTTTCCTGAATATCTAACGCCTCCTGTCTGCTGTGCCATTTCCATCTCTCCAGCTGAACCTGCATTTTCAGTCAGGCATTCCCAAGATGACTCTAAATGAGAGTGCGAGGACCACCTACTGTTAGCACTTCTCACCTTGGATGATATTTCATGCTTTCATAAAGCATACAGGATGAGACATGATCCACAATGAAGGGGCTCACGGCGTTACACATACTCACATTTGAGTCAAGGGTGCGAAAGCACTCTCATGGAGAAAAGGGCAACCTCTTGCCGCAAAAGAAAACAGAAGAAACAGAAGGATAAGATTGGCTAGAAACAGAAATACACTGAAGAGACTGCTTGATGTTTATATATTCCATATCACTGATGTGTCTGAGGACTGGGATTGAAACAGAGCTGTTCAGTCACAAAGTCAATTAGCAGACTTTCTCTGACAGCCAATATATAAAAGAAGCTGTTCGTGGTTCATTTTAGGGTTTTAAACACATATGCCAACTTTACAGTAATGTCATGTTGGTTTGAATTTATCTTTAAAATCTTTCAAATTTAAAAAAAATCACAACATTTGTTTTACCTTAGCTGACCTCATCTTCTTGACAAGTTACCAACTAGCAACTAGTTGTTAGCTATACAATGAGAAGTATAGACAACGACCGACAAACAAAGACTGAAACACAGTGGCCTATAAATACACGGTGTAACAAGAGGCAAATGAGAAACAGGTGACACTAATTGAATTACCATGAGAACAAATTAGGGTGACTATGGAGACAAAGGCAACAAAGGAAACAGGAACTAAACACAGGAAGACAGAACACAGAAACAATACTTCAAAATAAGAGTCAATAAAACACAAGACAGGGGAACATGTATATCAAAGGCCAAGGAGTGTGCATGATGTGATAACGAGAATTCACAAATTTCTGTTGTAGACAGGAATCTATATAAATGATTGGATTTCTCAAAGACTTCTAAACTGCCAGCAGGCAGTGAAGCTACCAGAAGTGTTCGAGTGGCCGTATTGCTGTTCCCTGACCTAAAATCATTGCATCAATCGCACAGGATTATATTTTAGCATATACGTATATTAACTATTACTTCAGTTAATATTTCTGGTCTTTTGGGGCAGGAAAAACAATATATATAAATCGTTAAGATGGTTGTGACTGTTGACACAGGTAACTGACTTAACACAAAACATATTTAGAAGCAATTATATAATGAAGGAAATATTAAACATGAATACATAGCTGGAATTAGTCGGAGAAATTTACATTTTACATTTACATTTATGCATTTAGCAGACGCTTTTATCCAAAGCGACTTACATTGCATTCAAGTTACAGTTTATCAGCTCTTGCTTTCCCTGGGAATCGAACCCATGATCTTGGCGTTGCTAGCGCCATGCTCTACTATTTGAGCTACAGGAAATTCATGGAGTGACAGTATAAATGCTTGGAAATAAAGCTTTGAGTCGATATGCAGTCAGTGCTATTTCTCTGAATCAGTTATGATGCATTTTATTTCCTGATTTTTATTTCCTTATATACTTAAGACTCTTAATCAAAAGAGCAAATTCTATGCCGTTTTGCTAGCCTCATAGTTTCCAAAGGAATTAAGTGTTATATTTTGTTGAATTACTCAGTGTTTAAATTACCTTCTACAAAATCACTGTTATATAATTTAGTTACTGTATGAACAAAAACAGTATAATATAGCTACTACACCATAATTACATAAACAGTAAATAACTGTACAATTTCAGAATGAGCACTTTGATATTTGTAATACATATTTTGTTTTTCGTCCGTCCGCCGAACTGATGTTAGCTACTGTAATATGTAATACGTAACTTTTTGATGAGCAGGGGAAATTTCCCATTTTAAATAAATAACCATGCTTAGGATGGTGACCTTAGATAATGTTTTCTCATTATAATCATGTGATTTTCTATTAAATTAATAGGACGTGCAAAAAATTATCCATTGATCATTATCAAAAATTATCAATGGAACCCATGGCTCAAAATTCTCTACTAGGTTTTAGAATTATATAGAGAATTAAATTGCATTAAATTTTAAATTATTGCATTAAGAATTAAATTGCATTAAATTTTAAATTATTTAATTAAATAATTAAATTGCATCTCTCAGAGTCCACCATGCACACAGATTCACAGTGCACTAGTGCAATGGAAAGCAGCGGGGTGGAAATGTGAGACCCCGGTGGCTCTAATCTAAGATTTTCCTGCACGCAACAGGCGTATTGTATTTTTAGGGCAGATGGGACACCTGTTAGCTGAGGACATTAAGGGTAAAAGATGCCCCCTGGAGGCTGGAACGTGATGAAAAGGAAATTGCTCTTGAGAGAGAGGAGCAGAACGAGAGCGAGCGAGACCTGCTTCGGAGTTATTCAGTGCATGGAGTGTCCTTGATGCCGCTCAAACGCCAGCCTAGTCATGAGTGCGTAATGTCCTCAGAGACGTGTTGCTCTGCCGTCAGAGAGCGGTGGCTATGGGACAGAGCCTTCAAATGCCAAATATAACACATCCCTTGAGGTGTGAATTGACTCGCTTTACGTAAGAAAACATATCAATCAATTTCATTAAACATACTGAGAAGTCAAAATGTTATCAGAATATTCAAGTTTTTTTAAATATGGCTTAACACACTTACACAAGTCCAAAATGATTGCAATGATTTAAACATCTGATTTAAAACTGGAAATAAAAATATTTAAAACAAAGAAATATTACGGTGCAAACTGAATTATTTCAGATTCTGGGATAGCAATTGACAGGAAATCAACACCTCAGCCAGTGATGCATTTAAAGTGGATTTCAATTGTCTTCCAAACTGGGGGGGGGGGGGGGGGGGGGGGAGATCATCAAATGCTGCCAGTCTAGTTAGTTAATTTTGCAAGGCCTGACCTTTACAAATAAATCAAGGAATAGAAATAAAAAAAATTGGAGCCATGAAATGCAATTAAATTTCTGGCTTCTCATCCGATAGTTAAGTATGTCCACTTGAATGCACTGACTACACACGAGACCTGGTCGAATGAGAGTATGTGTTTGAATGCACCTGCTGCAAATTTACATATTTCTCATTTTAATAATCACAAGAGGCACTCACAGCAGAGATAATAGAAGCAGGATCTCACAGTCATTCATTACAAATAAAACAGAGGTAGTCACATACCATAGAATAAGAGAATATATAACTTTAGGACCTTTGTGGTCATGAGATAATAATAATAATATTTTTTTACAGCATTTACATAATGTAATCCTGTTTTGATTCGGAGTTTAAAAAAAATCAGTTTCAGGATGATCGTATCTCTTACAATGTTAATTTTTAATCTAAATGCAGAATGTAATAAAAAATTTAAAATAACATCAAACTTAAAAAAAATAATAGCAGTAGTAAAGCACTTCACATAGCTCAAGCTCAATGTCAAAATAAAAATATTTTAATAAAATAATATAATATACAGAATAAGATAAAAAATATTAAAAATGAAAGCAATAAATTATTAATTATATTATATAATAATAAAATGAATACAGCCAATCAAAGACTTCAAATATCTTAAAATATCAATTTTGGGGGACTAAACGCAGCAGATGAAGAGCTTTTGAACCTCGTGCCAGAATGAGAGTCTTTTCTCTACTCCAGAATGCTTCATATGCAATTTACCAGTGTGAAACAAAAAAAAAATAGATATATATCTGTGGATGGCACTGTGGTTAGACAGAAAAGCGTCAAGGGAGGCCATTTACAGCGAGCTGGCAGATGTGAGAAATGGCAGCTTTGAGGTGGGTGGGAGTGAACCGTTCTGTCCTTGCCTCTCTCTTTCTCTCTCTCTGCATCGACCTCTTTTCCATCTTGTTTAGCTGCTGCTAAAACTCACAAGCCTATATTGACAGAAGCCAATTACTCCTCACTTCACCTGCTGCAAACAGGATGAAATAGCAGTGGCGTACAGCATCTGTGTACACAAAGACATCTCTACATTTCTCTTCTCCTCCACATCAAAACAAATTGATTTACAATAAAGACTTGCTGAGCGTTCGAAAAAGCTCAAAGTTATGAAGCCTTGCCATGTCACAACCTACCGAAGGCTGTTGATGGTCAAATTTACTGAAGAGGCACAAACCAATAATACAGAGGCAGGAATATGTATGTGTGTGGGTGTGAATAAAAGCCTTTCTTTCCTGTATCTAGAAATAAATGATAGTTTTTCTTATTTCTAAAGGGCAATGAAACATTTCCTCAGATACAAAGAGTGACTGGACCTGCATTAACCTTATTTAAATATATATCTCCCTAAGGGTGCTGCATAGGTCTTCTTAAATCCAGATCTCTGAGCCTCTGAGTTAGCGATGTGGAGAGAGGTGTGCCTCTGCCACCGATTGCTCTCTGATCCCAACTTTACTTCATCTGAGGAAACGGATCAGCACTCTGATGACAGTTGCTGTTTTCTGCTTTAATCTGCTGGGGTCTGTGTTCACATGAATGCTGCAGCTGACCTATTTATCTGGTTTGACCTCTGCACAGACTGACACACAGGAAAACAAGCACATGTTCACGCACTACTACTCTCTCTGGCTATCGCTTGATGCAAAATCAGAACGTGCAAGTGTATTGATTCTCAGTTTTTAAGTCAGCACAGACAAAAAGACTGTTCTGAAAGTTAACCTATATTTGGTCTCATGGAAATAATTCATATATAAATATAACTTATATTTATTTTGTAGATATTGTAGTAACATGCTTACATACGGAATGTAGTCATATAATAAAAAAATTAATTGTAATTTTAGTACTGCTGATATGTAAACTCCACTGTTTATTTTAAAAAAAAATTTTATAACATGACCCATCTTGTACAAATCTAGCGTTTTAAAAATAATAACATTTTTCTTTAAGCTAAAGATTATTGTTTTTAGAGAGATTATTTATCTATTTTTAATACATGTGGTAAAATCCTATATTTGACATGCTGGAGATGATAAAAAGGGTAATAAAGGGAAAAAAATCTTTAAAAGTACATTTATATGATTAAGTTGCAGTCAGGAGTATATTAAGTTTGCTATGAAGATAGATAGATAGATAGATAGATAGATAGATAGATAGATAGATAGATAGATAGATAGATAGATAGATAGATAGATAGATAGATAGATAGATAGATAGATAGAGATAGATATGCTGATGTATATTCAACTACACTGATTATTACAAAAAATACACAAAATATACAATGTATAATATATCATTCTGTACAAATCTAAGGTTTTAAAAAAAATCTAAATGTTCTTTGAGCCAAAAATGTCAAAATCTTAAATTTGACATGCTGGAGGTATAAAAGGATAAAGAAAAAAAGGTTCTTTAGTAGTATTGATATGTAATATATGTAATAAAGCAATATGATTTAGTTGCAGCATAATAAGTTTGCCATGAACCATACAAATAAATGTGTTAATCATGTTGATATGTATATTCAACTACACTGATTATTAAAAATACCAAATATGTAGAGCATGACCTATTTTTAGAAATCTAAGGTTTAAAAATAATCAAAATGTTCCTTGAGCTAAAAAAAAAAAAAAGAAAAAAAAAAGTGTCCAAATCTTACATTTGACATGTTGGAGGATAAAATAATAAAATGATAAAGAAAAAAAATAAAGAAAAACCTAAGTCTTTAAAAGTATTGCTATGTAATACGTAATAAAGTAATATGATTTAGTTAAAAAAAAAAGGTCTTTAAAAGTAATATTATTTGATTTAGTTGCAACAAGCAGTGTAATAAGTTTGCAATGTACCAAGTACAAAAAAAAATTTAATAGCTCAACTTAAAAAAAAAAACAAATATAGCAGCTCATTTTCCAAATGAGGAGGGAGGAAGGAGGCAGGCCAGTGCTCCACATGAGACGAGAGTGCCAGTGTGTTCACATCCCTGTCTCAGCACACTCTCCTTGTCTGCAGTTGCGGTCGCTATGGAAACCGTTCCCAAGGCTCTGCAATGTCCCCGAATGGAAAGAGAACAGTAGGGAGGGACAGAAAAAAAAAAAGTCTTATGCACATCACCAAGACAGAACCCAGAAAGCAGAGAAAAAAGGTAGAAGGTCACAAAAACACATTCAGGAATTTATATTGCCTTATTTGACAAATGACTGCTGCTTTTAAGTAGCACAGTTGGCAAGGACACTCTGCAGATCATTTCAGGGTTGCCATACGTCAGTTAAGAAGAACATTCTGCGTGCCAAACTAAACTTCAGATGTAGAATTAATATTAGGTAGGAGCTCAGGAATGAGTAATCAGCTGAGAGATCTGAACCGTCACTTTCACTAAGGCCTGACTGACGCACACTGGCTGCAGTTTGCCGGAGCTGTGTGTGCTGTGGGCCGGAGCCGCGCACTGGGTAATTACGCAGAGGTTAACGAGGCTGACTTCTCTAACGAGATATGAATCACACCGCATACAGAGACTCGGAGGTCTGAGTTAGGGCTATTTATACTTGATTTTCCCTTCAACATGAGCGTTAGACGAACACTGCCAGTTTGTCCATTCTAAGGTCACGAACTTGAAAACTCTGACATTTCCGCTAATTTTCAGGCAACGGCGCATTTAGAGCACAAATGAAAAGGCTATTTATTTTTGACATTTACATTTATATTTATTTATTTAGCAGACCCTTTAAATGCAAAGAAACTTTTAAACGAGGAATGCTGCAATGCAAGTGATTCATCTCAAGGAAACAGAACCACAGAAGTGCGGCATACTGCGATACAAAGCTCACATTTTAAATAAATAAAATAATAGGCCCAAAAAGTAAATATATGATCACTTGGAATAGAAAAGGGTCTGTTTATAGAAATAGCTCACCCAACACGGAAGATTTTCTCTCAGGTCATCCAAGATGTAGGATTTGGAGAAATTTAGAAATTTACATCACTTGTTCACCAATGGATCCTCTGCAGTGAATGGGTGCCGTCAGAAGTAATTCATTCCACTCCAATTAATAAATTAACATCTTGCTTTCTCCAGTGAAAAAGTCATCTCGTCCGAATTAGGAGAGAAATGTACAAATATATTGGTGGATTTTAATGTGACAACAGGGGACAGATGTTTTTCACAGATGTTTTTCAGAGCTTTTCACTTCACAAGATGATAACTGATGGACTGGATCAGCTGTTTGGACTCTTATTTTGACGGCACCCATTCACTGCAGAGGATCCATTGATGAGCAAGTGATGTAATGCTACATTTCTCCAAATCTGTTTCAATAAAAAACCTAATTCATCTAAATCTTGTATGACCTGAGGGTGAGTAAATTTTCATTGTTGAGTGAATTATCCCTTAATCATAAATATGAGCAAGCAAGTCTAATGATGCAAACACAAAGAGCAACACACTAAACTCCACCAAAGCTCAAAATAAAACAAGCCTCATCCTCACTCCATGACTTCTCCCTCCCTGCACAGGAGCAAACACAGAAAAGCAAACAAAATGTGTCATGACTCTTCCATTTGCTGAAGTACAGAGACGAATCAAAATTCCAAGTCATGGACGCATTACTGAGAGTCATCTGGTTTGAACTGATCAACAGCCAGCTACTGTCTGTCTCTCAACATAGTGCTGTTTTTAGACCTTCTACGACAGCATCTCTCTCATTCTGCCTGACGGAAAATCCTGCGAGTGTGCGACGGGATGATTCTGGGAAGACTTGGGTGGATTTTGTTTTGTTTCTAAGAAGGGAACGGCAGAGTGTGCATGCAAGAATATGTGCTGGAGACAGGTGAGCAGCAGTGGAAGACAAAATGTGCCAGTGTTTGAATCACATTAGTGTGTTTATAAGGTGTTAGACTCAAGTGCGACTTCTCACTCTGATTAGCAATGATGATGAATATTTGTATGACGAGTGTCTTGGTTTTCACACAGCATTACATAACAGCACTAAGACAAGGAACATGCAGTCATTGACTTGAAATAGAACATGAGCATCAACCCAAGGTGGGAGAATATCAAAGCGGAGGACACGCCTACCCGAAACGAACATTGACGTAATGCCATGTGTCACTGTTTTTTGTTAAATAACCTTAAAATTAAATGTTAAACGTAACATTTGTTTTTAAAATCAACAAAATCTGAATCACAAACTGCGGCTTCTTTGGTTCAAATCACACAAAAAACTGTTTGTCAGGCTGGTCTGTAGACACACTCGCACAGTGAGGTCCTCTCATCTCTTTTCACCTTCTCATTGAACAATTTGGTGTAACTACACAAAGAATTCTAAAGAAAACTGCAGCAGCAGGCTGAGGTACCACATATCTGATTTTATCAACAGAGCAATGTCTTTTGCTGAACAGTAGGACCCTTGTCTGTGCTCTTTCAACTCTCTAAAGGGCTTTATGCGATCGGATGACATGCACATTCCAGGTTTGGGCCAGGTTACACGTCTCAAGGACAAATCAATGAGAGTGATGTGATGCTTCCATGCAATAGGCGTGCAAAAACTAAACTTAAAAACATTAGTTTTGTACATTATTTAGGTTTTACAGCTATGAAATTGATACATGTTAAAGGAATAGTTCACCCAAAAATGAAAAGTCTCATGTCATTACAAATCTGTCTGTCAAGCTCCTAAAATACAAAAAGCACTATAAAAGTAGTCCATATGACTTTTGCACAATATAATACGTTTTTTAAAGTCATGCAACAGCTTCATGTGAGAAACAGAGTGATATTTTAGTCATTATTCACGGATAAGATTCACCTCAGCTACAGGTACACTAAAAGCTCAAAATATAGGAGTCTGTAAGATTTTTGAAAGAGATCTCATATGCTCATTATGGTTGCATTAATTTGATCAAAAATACAGTAAAACAGAAATATTGTTCATTATTATTACAACTTAAATAACTGTTTTCTATTTTATGTTTTAAAATATAACATTTAAAATATTAAAAAAAATAAAGCATAAAATGCATACATTTTAAATATAAAAATATAATATATTTCTGTGCTGGCAAAGCTGAATTTTCAGCAGCCATTACTCTAGTCTTCAGTGTCACATGATCCTTCAGAAATCATTCTAAAATGCTGTTTTAGTGCTAAAGAAACATTTATTATTATTAATTTTATTATTACGTTTTTTATTTAATTATTGAAATTTGATGAATAGTTCAACAGAACAGTATTTATTTAAAACAGAATTATTTGCTTAGTTTTCACTGTCGCTTTTGAACAATTCAATGCATCTTTGCTAAATAAATATAAATTTATTTTATTAAAATATAAAAAAATAAAAAATAAATAAAAATACTGACCCCAAACTTTTAAATGGTGGTGTACTAAAAAATTTCATAGAATATTTATTTAAATTTCAGTCTTTTTCGTCATATAACTTCAGAAGACTTAAAATATAGCAAACAGATCATACAGACTACTTTTACAGTGCAATTTACATCAAAACAGCCTGGTGACTATGAACTGTCATTGTATGGAAAAGATCTATATGAACATTTTATACAAATTATTTCTGCGATAACGGTGAGTAAACAATGACAATCTTTCATTATTGGGGGAACTATACCTTTAATTTAAGGAAGAGAGCAGACTGTAGAGTTGTAAGTTGGTTTAGTGTGTCAGTTCCTCTCTGCGTTTGTGCTCTCAGGTCTCTCACAGGTGAACTGTACCAGGTTTGGCTTCTCCTGCGTCCTTGACACAGTTAGCCGACCGCATTAGTGTCCGATTCCTCCTTGCTAACCTGTCTCCTTGATGATGACGGAGCAGGGGCCAATCGCAACTCTTCCACCTCGTCTCCTGGGTGGTGAGAGGGGAAATGGAGAATACAGGAAGATAAGTTGAGGGGCCACTTTGGAGTTTAGGGGGACCAAAATAGATGTGACACACAACAGTTCTGCAACTGCCCAGTTAGACTAATGAGGCGAGGTTGAAGGAGAGGGATGCTCCCGGAGGTGCGCACGCTCGCATCAAAAAAAAAAAAACCCTGCCCCCCTCACCCGTGGCCTATTTCTGCTACAGAAATTCATTAAAATGGTCACAGAGAGCGAGCTTTAGGGCCTCAATTGGGTCAAGGCAAAATATTGAGCTCAAAGCATTCAACTCAATATCAATTTGTCAGTTGACCCAAGTCTTAGATTAGTCATTTATCACACCTGTATCTCAGAGTAGAAGGTGCCACAGACTCTGAACATGGGGTGAAAGGTCCTGGTTGACCATTGACTTTTGGTGCGCTAGGACCCTCCCCACACACCTGTTTCCAGGTACATCAGTGACACTAAACACATCTAACCCACCACTCAAACATCTGGAATTAAGGCTGCATTTATTTGATGAAAAATACAGTAAAAACAGTAAAATTGTGAAATATTGTAAAATAGAACTATTTTCTATTTTAATTTAATTTTAAATCTAATTTATTCCTGTAATGGAATTTGTGATCCTTCAGGAATCATTCGGATATACAGATTTAGTGCAAAATAAAATAATAAAAAAGAAATAAAATAAAATATTATTATCCATGTTGTAAACAATTTTGCTGCTTCATATTTTTTTATTAAAATTTTGATACTAGGAAGATTTTTATTTTTATTCAACAAGGGTACAATAAAATGATCAAAAGTGACAGTAAAGACACTAATAATGTTGCAAAAGATTTTTTTATACAGTCAAACCAAAATTTATTCAGACACCTTCAACATTTCTCACATAATCACAGTTTATTCACTATAGATTAGAAAATGGTAATAAAATATGACAAGAACTCAGAGTTAAACTGTGTCAGAACAAATTAATCTTGATAATGTCAGATAACTTTGATAGAAAGGTATGCAATGGATTAGGATGAATAGCTGTCAGCTTTTAAATTTGTTGAGTGTAAAAAGGTTGCATTAGCAATTAAAGAAAAAAAAAACACTTCAGCAAAACATGGTCAGGTCAAAGTGTCTGAATAATTTTTGGTTCCAAATTTGATTTGTATGAAGAATTTTTGGGTATAATATGTCACAGCTTACTTTATTTTGCTATCCTCACTTGAACCATAGGTTTATTTTCCTGGTTTCCACAAAGCAGCACAACTGTTTTCAACACTGATAATAATAAGAAACATTATTAATAATTGAGCACCAAGTAAGCATATTAGAATGATTTTTGAAAGATCATGTGACACTGAAAACTGCAGTAAAGGCCCGTTTCACACCAAGAATGATAACTATAAAGTGAACTATAACTATATTAGCATACACACCAGCACACAACTGTGTTCTGTTTATTCTAAGTGTGTGCTGCAGTTGATGTCGTCTGCTGCTTTAAATGCTTGGACAGATTCTGATTGTCTGTCAACATCGATGTTTTTAGTGTTCAACAGCTGGACAAAAATAAAAAACATTTTAAAGTGATTCCAACAATATTGCTTATTAAATAAAAATATAATATTAAAATGGTAAATTGCTTTATGAGCTGAGCCTACCTGTATTTATAATGGCAATATGCCATTCCAAATTCAGCATAAATCTTGCAAGACTCATGCAAAATAGATACTTCAGATTGCTGTGCATATTGTGGAAATGATCATATAGCCATATCATTACATAATTGTCACGTTTACCCTTGTATTTCTCACCTTCTGTACACTAACATGAGGAACAGAGCTCTCTTTTTTCCAGTTGCATCTGTCGCATGAAATAATGTTGAATGAACATCAAAAAATAATTTTAAATGCTCAATTTCGATGCAAACTTAACACAATGGTTGTTAGCCGAGTCATCACACTAACATTTAAAGCAACATACAGCAAATGCTTGGTGTGGTATGTTGAAAAGTACAGCAGGAATAAACCAAGCCGCAGGTTTGCTTTTATCAAGTCTGATCAAACTTACAAGGACATGACTGCATGACATTTCTGTGACCTTTTCTCTCGGCCGAACAGAGTCCACTCCGTGGGTGTGTCCAACCACAACGCCACAGGCACCTGTCTCTGTGAAGGTCAAAGTGCTGTTTTCTCTGTCTATAGACATGCATATTTTATGAATACCAAGCATTATTTAAGCAATATTTAAAGTAATTAATTTTAATATTTACTTTCACTATCCAGCCCCAACCAGTTCCTGCAATGACAATTCAGTTTCACTGTCAATTATTTATCAATGAATTTCGCAAATTAAATTAATTTACCATTTAAATCAACTGCAGAAAGTAAACTGATGTTATTAAACTGACTTTAAAATTGAGTTGCATCTTAAGTAATTTTTGTGGTTGTTGTTGTTCTGTTTTGCTTTAAGTGCACAAAATAGAAAGAAAAGCAAAAGGGAAGCATTTCTTCCTGGGGTCTTACCTTTATCTTCTTGTAAAGAAGACGTGCTTTGTCTGAGGGCGGAAAGCTGATCAGTTCATCCAACAAGAAAACAGCTGATTCACACATATTTTTCCATGTTCTCACAACATCTGTCAAAACAGTAGGACAAATTGCTAAACTGAGGTGAGAAATGTAATGTTGGAAAACAAACTGCCTGATTAGAAAATCCTAGTGGGTAACTGATGGTGAAAAGACTTCAAATTCACATCAAAATACAGGACAAATATGCAAATCAAACTGATGTCAAAAACGTTGATTTGATGTAAACTGAAGTCAAACATATTGACCTACTATTTAAAATGAGGTTATATTGTTACAACATCTTGATCTTTTATTCAATAGTTCAACAAACTGTTAATATTGTTAAGCTCACAGTTTAGATTGCTATTTAATTTGTCCTTTTTGGCTCTGCCAACGAAAATGTATTCAAACATGTGATTCATTCATTCATTCCTGAATGAATCAGTGATTTGAAAGAATCCGTTCAATAATTCAGACTCATTCACTTGCTTCACCTAATGACTTGTAAGCAAGCAGAAAGAGCCAAAAACTCTCACCATAACGCACAGACTGACAGCCTGTATATATTTTATTTATTTATGTAGCCTATTATTTTAAAGAAAATGGACATTTACGATCAATTTAATAAATGGTTTGCCTTGAGTCATCAATCTTCAGACTAATTTTAACCTTTTGGTATCATTAATGGAATAAAGTAAACTGCACTTCCATTAAAAACTGGCCTTGATGAAACAGGCAGTGAATCAGATTGTTTTTGTACCTGATTGCATAATTTAGAGAAGAAAAAAACACTTTATAAACCCACAGGTTTTATGTGAAAGGAATGGACTGGAATCATTAAGTTCAAGAAAGATAACAGATAACGGCCCGTTTAGTTTAAAATCCCAACCTAAATGAAGTGCACCATTCACTCAAATCAGATAAGATCATATGTTTTTTTTTTTTAAATGGGTGCACCTGCACTTTCAAATAGGAACTTATCATGGTAACTTTTCTTGTCTGTCTAAATCGGGAGAAAATCGGTATGATGGATGACCAAGGGACAGGCCCTCCCATGAGACCAGGCCGGCTAATCAATAGACTGGCAGTGAGGCCTGGCTGGAGGGCTCCATATCAATCATAATGCGCAAGCCTTGTATTCTGCAGTCATCTCTTTGACAGCACACAGCAGGCCAGGGACAAGTTGTCTCATCTATTACTTTTGGCAGATGGACTACGGGGCAACTGAGATGACACTAAGGACTGTCAATGTGGGAGATACACTCACCATAAAATGAAAAAAAAAAAAAAGACTGAAACTTAAAGTTTGGTTTATTACAGTCCAGAGTGAGTTGAGAAACATGGAGAAATAGAGACAGACCTTGTCTTGTGTGGGTTCCTTCATTCCTTCCATTGACAAAGAGGCGTGTCCTCATCGTCTATGTAATTTGAGAGGTTTGTCCTGCCCGGGTCTCCTCCATTGCTTCATGCCCCTCACAAACAAATGCCATGCACTGTAATCTAAATGTGGCACTGGGATTATCAACACATTGCTCTTGTCAGCCTTCCTTGAGAACTGCGTTACACAAGACTGCCTTGGTGGGCCTTACTCTACTGTGGCACTTTAGGGCCACCTGGTGTTGAAAACAAGTTAGGAAATTGCACCTGTTTGCCACGTGGGTTTTTTGAAACCGCCTTGTGCCAAAAACAGAGCTGTGGGTGAGGAAGGGAACAAGGTGTTCCTGTGCTCAAAACAATCATGTCAAGAGAGTCAATTAGCAGAAGTGCTGATCCACAGCTTGTTTACATTTTATTTGATGAAGTGCTTAGTGCGCCTGTTTAAAACCCACATATTGTTCTGTCCAATATGTATATTTGTCAGGAAACAAATGTTTTGATTCTAGAATAGCTTGTATGAATCTAACAAGGCGCTTGAAACGGTGCTGGGGGATTTCAACCCATGCTGACTCAACGTCACACATTTCTTGCTGATTTTCCAAAACATATTCAAACCATGTTTCACTCTGTCCCAAAGGTGTTTTTGGATCTAGACTTTTTTTTATTATTATTGGCAGTCATGTGTGTAAACTGAATATTCTGGGTTTAATACAACTTTAAAACTCAGCTGCCAGCATAATGTAGTTCATCAATATAAACCTGACATAAACCCTTTATTTTATATTTAAAAAAAAAAAAAAAAAAAAAAGCAAAAGTTAAATCTGAAGTGAGGCACTTACAATAGAAGTGAATCGAAGTGGTAATTTCAAACAAATACATTAATTCTTATGTCAAACCTATACCCTAAGGATTTTTTTGAGAGAGAGAGAGAGAGTGCACAAAATATAAAGACATCAGAGACCACTACTACCCCAAAATTAATAAAATATTCCCCCAATTTAACACCTGTAATCCAACTCAAAAACTCCGTTTCATTCTCGGCGAAGAAGCCAAATGTTCTAATATAGCTGCAAGATTTGTAGCATCTTGTCATCTCCTGAGGGACGGCCAGAGAGAAACACACAGCCCAAAAACACACATCTATATAATGTATACAATGTTCAAATTTTCTAAGTTCAGTTGTTACATGATTTCTGTAGTACAATCCTTTATTATTATAATTCTTTATTTATTTTACTAATATTATTTTATTAATACTATTCTTTTATTTACTTTTTTTTTTTTTGCTATATCTAGCCATGTGTTTATATAATATTGTCTTTTTATTATTTTTTGTAGGCTTTACTAAATGTTCAGATATTCTAAATCATTTTCTATGTTGTTCTAATGCTTTGGCAATACAAAATGTATGTTTTTGTCATGCCAATAAAGCTTTCGAGAGAGAGAGAGAGAGAGAGAAAGTGTCAAATAGGCTACTAAATATTATTTTTCAAATGCTTTCATTTATACAAGATATTCAAATGAGGGTAACATTCCAAAGCAATTTAGAACATATTTACCTTCCTAAAGTTCACACTTGTAGAGGTCAATACTTGATAAGATTTAGGGGTATTAAATTATGGAATGGTTTATCCCATCTAGCGAAAAGATGTCCCCCTTTAATGTTATAACAAGTGTATAAAGGATGCTTTGTATTTTTATTTATTTTTTTAAGCATTGTATGTACCATATAAGGCTTGTTTTTAGAGTATATTATTCCGGTTTTCTTAACATACGGTAATCAATTTGTAGTCATTTACATTTATGTATTTGTTATTGTAATTTAGCTTTCTTTTATTTCATTAGTTTTTTTGTTTAGGTGGAGGCTCTAAATAAGCCCTTTGGGTTTTCTGCCTCTCCCTCCACAGTACTTTATTTTTATTGTATTCATTTTATTCTTGTGCAAAAAAAAAAATTGATTCATAAAGCTGTTGAAGTCAGTTGTTTTAAGGTTATATCATTAGCTGGTCAGGCTGGGAGATCAGCTATAACCAACTTGACAAGCTACATCCAGTGTAGGCTTACCTCCTCAAGCAAGGATGTCATGACAACAAAGTAAAATAGTATAATTGTATTCCAAAAGGTATTAATCAAACAATACTGGTAATACAACATGGAGCATTTCATCATTACCTGATCAGCCCCATTCACTTTAATCGTATAAATTCAAGGAACATCAAGTCTCATTTATGCTAAATTCTTACCATACTTGTACACAAAAACAGAAAGACTCCTACTTAACGATTATGCATTATCGGTTCTCACCTGAACAAGTTAACCAAGTTCTTCTCCATTGTTCTTCTGCAGCAGTCCTCAAACTCCATGGGCCCAAATTGTGCAAAAACTCAAACAATACTTCTAAAAAACCATCTCATTTTAAAACTAATTGTGACCTCAAAGTACATCATGTATAAAAACAATAAAAGAAATCTGATAGCACATTCTACATCTGTCATTTTATTATTAAAGTCATCTTGAAGTACCCAGCTGGACACCACTGATCTATACGTTATTCTTGGTCTATGAAAACCAGGAGCTCATACGGTGTGAAGCCTTCTTGTGCCAACTTTATAAAACTTAAGCTTCCTTGAAAATATCAGCTTATGTAGTGCATTTGAATGATATTGGTAAATAATCATATATCGGAATGCAGTGTATATATATACAATGTTTAATAAAACAATAAATCATGAAAGTCAGATGTAACTTAATTAAATTTTAATAGTTAATACAATCTATATTTACAAAAGTTCTCACAAAGTAGATCATATCACATGAGTTGTAGCTCTGAGTGCACTTGTGTAGATTTACAGTCAAACATTTACCACAGTTACCCAGCAGTGATGAGCAGGCAGCCATGCGGCTTTGTCCCAAGGCTCTGGCTGGGTTGCACAGACAGCTGAGATCCACCGAGGAGGATCAGCAACCTGCAAAAGTCTCCCAAAACACACATGCATCCGTTGGCAGAACAATGCATGCACATTTCTCAGTAATTACACTGCGACAGCACGCTACTGCAGCGCTCATACACCTCGTACACAAAGGGTGGAGCGGGATTACCTGCTGGCCACGTGATGGCGGCCGTACTGTGGGCGGGGCGTGGTGCACACGTCATCACGCAGCCGTGACGCAGAGCGTTCCGCCTCCCTGAGTTGGAGTCTGCGCAATGCTGTGAGAACAAGGAGAGCCGACAAATGAAACCACATTCAACTCGTAACATGCAACTCAAAAGCACTGTGTTGAACGCCTTGGCTTCAATAAACATTGTCTGACACGATTACATATTCTGACAGGGCTAACAATGAAAGCAACTGGCGTTTTCACGCACATATTACTGTCTATGAAGTTCACAGCTGCCCAGTCGTCTCGTTCCGACGAAATCGAGTCAGGTTTCGGAAACGGGTCAGATTTCATTCCTGAAGAACACGTTCTCGAAGTCTCTCTGTTGGAAGTCCAAAGATCTGTCGTAATCAGAGTCCGACATTGAGAAAACGTTCTCATCAGATGAGACATTATTCTGCGTTGAGAAATCATGGCTTACATCACAAACGTCTAATCGCTCAGCGTACACCAGGTCCATTAAATATTGCGTTGTGTTTCTTGGTGCCATGGCTACAGATGGCACGTAACGTTGATTGCCCGTAACGTTACCGTCGACACGGTCCGGACTCTGCTGTGGTCTCTTGGCCGACCAAACGCGGACCTTTCGCTTCCTTCCGCTCATATTTGCGCGCAGAAATGTCCTCCTCTTTGATTTGGACCACTTTTTCTTGTGATCAGGCGCGGCCTTGACGTCCTTCTGGTAGTTTCCTTTCATTGTCGTGAATTCAAGACACATTACCAAAAAAAGAAAAAACAGTCTTTGGTTGCCCAGAAGTAAATGATTAAAAATCAATAATCTAGTGGTTAAAACAAACCAACAAAAAAGCTTTTAAGCCCTCACAACTGACACCAGCTTGAAGCTGCTCACTCTCCAACGATCGACTGAAAAACGTGGCTAAAGAACGTCCGTCTCACGTACTTAAGCAACTCGCGGAAGTGACGTTTTTCGCTTCCAGCGAATCAGCTTTCATCTCGTCTTATTCGGCGGTGATGAGTGGCGCTCTGATATAGCAACCGTTGGTCCTTTTCAGCAAAACATATTCAAACATGAAGAAAAACAATCGGGAACTTTAGAAACAAACTTACAATAAATAAATAAATGGGTATACAAGCAAGCCTTTTCGCATGTTAATACTGAATATTATCATGTGATTCGCCACATTGAAAAGGTCAATGTCTGCTAGTCAATCACAAATTGTTTATTTACAGATTAAAATGATTTGGTTTGACATAAACATCAGACAATTTTGCATATTTCAGATACTATAAAACTCCAAAACAGCATTAAATGACACCGATGGTCACAGCCTGACAGACAGAACACGATTTTGTATTTCATGCCACTGCCTTTTCATTGTTTTTCTGTCTAAACATGTGCTAGACGGAGATGTTTGACCAATATCTCATAAAGCAGACTAGCATTCTAAAGAAATGTCACAGTGTAAATGAAATATTATTATTAAAAGCAGTTCTAAAATTAAAAGTTGCTTCACTTTTTTAAAAAAAAAAGAAAAAAAAAGTGTCTCTAGATATCTTTTTTTTTTTGTAATCTCTGTGAAAACGCATTTTTAATTTAAAAGCGTGAGACGTCCTTGCATGAACTGAGATAATTTGTTCTGTGTTAATTTACATTAGGTTAGGCTGATTATTTCGGCGACAGTCGCTGTTAACTCCAACATCTCGAGCAATATCAACCCAAATGTGTATTTGTGACCCTGGACCACAAATCCAGTCTTAAGTCACTGGGGTATATTTATAGCAATAGCCAAAAATACAATGTATAGGTCAAAATTATAGATTTTTCTTTTATGCCAAAAATCATTAGGATATTAAGTAAAGAACATATTCCATGAAGATATTTTGTAAATTTACTACTGTAAATATATAAAAACATCATTTTTTATTAATAATATGCATTGCTAAGAACTCATCTGGACAACTTCAAAGGCGATTTTCTAAAAAAAAAAAAAAATTTTTTTTTTGCACCCTCAGATTCCAGATTTTCAAATAGTTGTATCTCAGCCAAATATTGTCAGATCGTAACAAACCAAACATCAACGGAAAGCTTATTTATTCAGATGATGTATAAATCTCAATTTCGAAAAATTGACACTAAAGGGGTTTGTGGTCCAGGGTCACATTTATCCTTCGATTTGTGTTATTTCCCAAACAAAAGCAGTTATTGCACAACGAAGCTCCTTGTTGACCGCTCCAAAATGTCGGTGCTCCCACACCACGTAAACGCAACGTCCTTGTTTAAAGTGTAAACATCTGCTTGAACCGGTCTCTTGAAGCTCTCTGCTGCCATCTTTGTATCGGAGAGACTTACAAAAAAAATAAAATACATTTATTCGCGAAACAAAACTTTACTTGCGTCAGCGTTTTCTCCAGAAAACCACCCAAATGTGTGAGATGTTTGTTCTTTTGACCCTACATGTAAAAACACTCTCTCCCACTTGTCTGCATCGAAGGGCGTATTTGTATTACTGCACCGCCATTTACAATACAGCACCGCCAGCAGTTTTAGTCCAACCGATCTAGGCCAACAGTTTCGGGACTCGAGTTAGTAAACATGACAAGTGACAATGTAAAAATGAAAGAGAGCACATCTGGTCCTATCTTAGTGAGTATATTGTGCTTTTTTGTCGATTCTAATTGTATGTTACGAGACAGACGCGCAACATCTGATCTCGACACTAAGCTGCTCATTGAGTAGACATAGACGGGTTTGAGACCACGACAGCTGACACAAAACGGGATGCTTTTCGCTTTCCTAGTGATGGAAATATTATGCATATGGCTGAATTTGTAGATAAACACATTTGTGGTGCTTTAGTTTACACGGGGCATTATTATAATACCCAGTTTTCCTCTATTGTACTGTTCTAAAGTAAAATATCGACTAGAAGTTCCCGGAGGATTAATTTGTAGTCTTGTTTTCCTTTTAGACACATGTAACGATTCAGAAAGGCCACTCACTGCCCCCCTTACATCAATGCAGGACGTGCTGCAGTGGTTTCCATTGCCCCTTTTGCTCTGAGACTGTATTTAAATCTACCAGAAATGACAAATTAAAACTGCATATGACAAGACATTTTAACAGGGCAGTTTTCCACGAGGGTGCGTACATCTACAGTGTGTTGTTCTTGAATATATAAATATATATTCACGGCATTGTTACCTAATATTTTCACAATATACCATTTTTCATGCTGTAGGCTTCTCCATTCACAGATGTGGATTTGACTGTCGACCATCACTACATTATCACTGCCCCTACTGCGAAACTACAGTTTTACGAAGAAACGATTTCGAAAGTCATTTAGTTGTGTGTAAACAAGCCCATCCTGAAAGGTAGAATACGAATGCTTTCGTTAAAATTCTAGGCTATGGTAATAAAGCATATTTGTTTCAGATAGCCTACTTCATAATAATACTGTGCGATACGATGTGGACAACCCAACAGTTGTGTATATCTGCAAAAATGTGCAGGTTTCTATGTCAATTCCACATTTTTAAAGGTTTTCGCTAATATATATATATATACATTTCTAATAACAAATTCATGTTTAATGCTATTTTTATACACTACTTTTTCGCCGGACTTTTTACATTGTGATTTCACAGCAGTCCAGTAGGTGGCGGTACGCACACTCGGACCGCCGTGAATCAACGGCAGAAGAAATGAACGTAAACCCTCCATTTTCTCTTCTAGTGCCCTTCGCTTGTGCACTAGCGCCATGAGTAGCGCACTTGATGACTCAAAGACAACAGACGCAAGTATGGACCACGAACTTTACACTGTACAGAGTCCCTCTGAGGACACTAAGGATGGCCCAGATCATGCAGAATTCATTTATAAAAGTGAGTAGCCATTAATTTTATGCATTTAAAGTCCCAATGCATTTAATTAACGGTCTTATTTTAGCAGTTCAGCATTGAGCTGGCCACATAAATTGGATGCATGCATTATACAAATCACGTGTCATACCGTTATTAATATCTGCATTTGTGTTTATTTGTGTGTGTGCGTGCGCTTCAAGTGTCAAATGAAGAATTCGTTAGATTCGTGAAGTTGCGCGTGACCAACGACTCACTTTTCACTGGAAAGAGAAATTCTTCAACTCTGGCTTATAGGTAAACCAGTCACCACCAGCAGACAGTTACACATGCATACACACACATTCAGGTGTTTGCACCAATAAAGAAGCATACAGTAGATGTTTATGCCAAGAACCTGCAGCAATTAGTGTGTAAAGTCTGCATATCTTTGTGCCATAGGGCCATCTTGAAAGAGCTAGGTCTGCAAAGGGAAATTTCTGCCAGCCAAGCCAGGAGGAAATGGGAAAACCTTAAGATGAAGTATAAGGTACGCTTATGAGTGTTCAGTAGCTCTCCACTCTGTCCCACAGGCCCCCAGAACAGCACATTTTGGATATCGCCCATATTTCGAACACCTCATTGGACTCCACGAACCTTTCAGTCTTACAATAGTGTCCCTTAAAGTTTTTAATATATAAATAATTACATTTGATTAATTATTAGATATTACATATTTTAATATATTTCATAGTATATTACAGATACATTTATGCATTTGCATGATTGCATTATATACATAAACAATAACACACACATATAGTGAATATATAAATAATTATTTAATAATTATATAAGTATAATTCCATATAATGTGTATATACTTACAAATAACAGTAATTAAAATTACACAAAAATAATGAAATTTGAATATTAAAAACCAGAATGTCATAAAATATGTATGTAATGTAGCTCTGTGTGTGTGTATGTTACATTTTTTTTTTAAATATATATATATATATATATATATAATTTTAGCATTAAAATGCATTTCATATTTTCATGAATGTATTATAAGCATAACATTTTTTAATTAAACAAAATTAACTAAATTACATTTTAATATTAAACATTATAAAGTAATACACTTTATTTGTAATTAATACAAATATATAATAAAATTTATATAACTTATTTAAAAATTATGGTGCATGAATGTATTATATAAATACACATTACATTAATTAAAGTTACACAAATTAACTAAATGTGACCCTCATAAGGGTACATTTTTGAAAATTAATATTTATACATCATCTGAAAGCTGAAGCTTTCCATTAATGTGTGGTTTCTTAGGATAATATTTGTCTGAGATACAACTATTTGAAAATCTGGAATCTGAGGGTGCAAAAAAATCTAAATATTGAGAAAATCACCTTTAAAGTTGTCCAAATGATGTTCTTAGCAATGCATATTACTAATCAAAAATAAGGTTTTGATATATTTACGGTAGGAAATTTACAAAATAGCTTCATAGAACATGATCTTTACTTAATATCCTAATGGTTTTTGGCATAAAACTAAAATCGATCATTTTGACCCATACAATGTATTTTTGGCTATTGCTACAAACATACCTGTGCTACTAAAGACTGGTTTGGTGGTCCAGGGTCACACATGTCATTTATTTTAATAAACAAACATCTGAACTTCATTAAATGCCATTATATATTGCTATTATAATGAATTACACATAATTATGAACATCATACTGTCTTATTACACTCTACAACCCTAATCTGCATGATTGTGCACTCTGCTTGCTCACTACTTAAACTGTTTGTATCTGTGTACCGTGTGTGCATCAGGAACTGAAGAATCCCCCACTTGGTGTCTCGGTGAACCCCACTAACTGGCCGTGGTTCTCTCTTATGGACGACGCCATGGAGGGTAGACTCGTTGGAAGTGAAGTCACTCTAGACACTTCTACAGTGGGCGACGACAGCGAGTATCGCCCGAACAACACCACGCGCAAGAGGAGCAAGAGAGTTCGTGAGCCGGACAGAAGCGAGATCGAGCTGTTCGTCGAAGAGGACGATATGATGTCTGAAGAGATGGGGCGAGACAGGGCAGACCTGGACAGAGACAGGGACGAGATGGAGCACGAGAGGGCCATCCTAGAGAGCGACAAAGCCGCTATTGAATACGAGAGGATGGTCCTAGAGCGGGAAAAGATGGTTTTAGATCGAGAAAGAGCAGGAGTGGAACGAGAACTCGCAGCATTGGACCGAGACAGGGCCTCTCTGGAGAGAGAGAAGGCCGCTGTGGAGAGAGACAGGGCTTCTGTGGAGTATATCCGAGCTCAGCTGGAAAAGGAAAGAGCGATTCTCGACAGAGAAAGGGCAAAGCTTGAACGAGAGCGTGCCATCCTAGAGCAGCAGCATGGGGTGGTAAAAGGGGAACAGACGGCTAATCTAAACGATAATACAGAAGGAACTGATACCTCAATTCCCTTAGTGATGGAACCGGCTTCCTTAGAGAGGAGGCAGAAATTCCTCAACCTGTTTGAAAAGCTCATTGAGAACTTCTAAAATGGAACTAAATGTTCTGAACGGGACCCATAATGTATATGTCATTATTTTTGTACACCTTCTGTTTGAAGTAAAACAGTTTTCTGTTGCCAGAAGTGAATTGTGCTGTGTTACAGTGATTGGTTTTGTGATGTTAATAGCTATGCTTGTTTAAGAGAGCGACAAGTGTTGCTTTCATGCCTTTGAAGCTAACAATGAAAACGTTAAGCCACCTCTGTTTTGGAGAGGTCATCAGAAAACTTTATTCAGGTGCGATTATTTCCATACAAAACAAACAATGCTGAGCTAATATTTACCCCCATTCCCCCCAGTCATTCTCAAACCCATTCTCAGCCAATACAACAGTTCTGAAATGTTCATTTTGAAGGCCATTGGTCATAACAACAGCTTGAATTGTGATATACCAAAATATTGCAGTTCTTGTAAAATTAAAAAAAAAAAACAGCTTATATATATTTATATTACAGTACAGACTTTACAACAAATTAATTGTTAGAATGCTTCTTTTATTGCATTAGTCAAATTTACCTTTCAAAAAATTCATTGAGCGCCAGCTTCAATTAGTTTATGCTAATTATGATAAACATTTGTTAAATTCCATATGAATATTAACAATATTTCATTTACAAAACAAACATATTTAAACAATTGGGGCTGGCTATTGCAGCTAACCCCAGACAGGCAACCAGTACAGCACACAAAAAGAGGGTTTTTGTGCGGTTTTGTTCATATTTGCACTTGTAAATTAATGACATCTTGTTTTCCTCAAAGGTTCATTAGTATTTGATAAATAAAAAAACTTTCGGAGTTATGCATGGTTCTCTGTTTCTCTAAAAGAGATTGTTTACGAGGCTAGACACGTATGTGTGTTTGAGACGTCATAAATCCAGATATGATTACAAACCTCCTACATTATGAAAAGTATGCACTGTGTAAAAAGGTAGAAACACAAGCAGCGTAGAGTTGGAAGTGTCCACCAGAACTCCTGTGAGAGTGTGAGTTTATGTATTTATGCCAACCTCCTTTAAAGACAGCCATTCATATCCAAGTGTTTGCTTGAGCCCAAAGTTAAAAAAAAAAAAAAAAAAAAGAGAGAGAGAGGTACGCACAGAGGAGTTTTGATGCATGTGCATACGTGTGAGTTTTGTACGCGTGCATTTGAGTGTGCGTTTTCTCGGCTTAAATAAGGGCACCAATGGGGATACGTGGCAAACATATGTAGGCCTGTGGGGTTCTGCTGAGGTTGATGGGATTACCGTCCAGGCGAACATCCTCAAGAGCATTGCGGATGTAATTCAAGTTGTGTGGATTGCAGAAGGTGTCCTCATGCATCATTTGGATATTGTTATTCTGAATGATAAAACGGAGAATATTTTCAATGTAGCATCCAGCAAAGATGTCAGTGTTCATTAAAGAGCACTATGTAGATAATCATGAAGACTTGTTAAAAGTTAACTAGCTCTTTAAATTAAAATCTATACACAAATGTCAATGTTTCAGTTAGGTGGCAAGTGCCATAGATGTCCACAAGGTGGCACTAGTGAGGTGGGAGTACAGGTACCTGTAGGTGCAGAGAGCGCAGACTGTCAGGCAAAGGAACCGGGATGTGGTCTATGTTGTTGTCTGTCAAGTAAAGGTAACGTAGCCCTGGCATGTCCTGGAAACAGAAAACGTGAACTGATGACAATCCTATCAAACTAAGTTATCTAGTAATAGCAGCAACTCCCATAGAAAGTGGATGTTTTTCTGCTGTCTGGTTTTTCTCTCATTTAAACTGTTCTCTCAGGTCTGTTTGCACAAGAGTAGACTATCACAGGATCAAGGAACACTATGCAAGGAAAGCTAAAGGAGCTAAAGGTGGGATTATGCTTTGTTATTAAACTCCACATTATTGCTTTTTTCTTTTCTTTTCTTCTTCTTTATTATTATTATTTTTTTTACCTTGAAAGCTTCTCTCTGAATGCCAGTGCTGCCCAGCTGGTTGAGAGAGGCATCAATAAGGGTCATAGAGGGTGGCAGAGCAGGAAGTTGTCTAATAATATTCTCTCGTAATACCAACTCCTCCAGAGCAGGAAGGCCAAAGAAAGCATCATCATCAATCCTGGAAATGCCATTGCTAGTCAGATCGATCCTCTTTAATTTGTCTTTATGACAACAGAAGACAAAAAGACCATTCAGTAAAGTTCATGAAAACATCAAATTCATATTTTAGCATCAAATATGCTATCAAATGTTGCTTAAGCTAATAGATCTGGTTATGAAATGTTATTAGACAAACTGCTGTCTATATGAACTCTAGGCTTCAAGTCAACAGGAATTGTCATTTGCAACCCATTTTACTTCTGTAATCTGATGTATTTTTAATGAAACCAGATATTCAGCTAGAAAAAAAAAAGAAGGGCAGAGCTTGATTTGATACAGTTTTGTCAATTTCATATTGACTTGAATTTAACTGTGACATGATAAAAACTTTGACTGTCCCTTTGATGAAACACATACTCAGGTTGGCGAAGTCAGACTTGCCGATCCTAGCAATTTTGTTGTAGCGGGCATAGAAATGAGTGGTTTCTTTGGAAAGGGGAGGAACACGGTCCAGCTTCAGGTCATCACAGTACACAGATCCGACCAGGCAGGTGCAAAGCATACAGGTACTCATACCTTACCACCAAATTAACAGGTGGCATTCAGAAGACAAACACAAATACATATTAAAACACAGAAACTGTACTGATGCACATGCCAGCGGCCGCCTGTTTGGAGACATGAGGCAAATAGTTTTTGCACTTTTGAATCATATCGTTAAGAGACTAAAAAAGTCACATGCGAACATGTGCTGTATACAGTACAGCAGAGGTGTCCAATCCTGCTCCCGGAGAGCCACTTTAGTGCAGACAATAGGTGCATTCGCACTTCGTAGTTCTAGGACCTAGCCAGCAGGGTGTTTCCTAGGGAACCAATTTCTTCCAGGGAACTTCCACCAATAGTTCTAGGGACTATGAAAAGGTTCCTCTGGTGTGAAAGCTCCTTTTAGCTCCATTACCCAAATAAACACACCTGAACTAATGAAGGTCCTCAAGAGGACTAAAAAAACTTCCAGGCAGGTGTGTTGGAGCTCTTCAGGATAGTGGCCTTCCAGGAGCAGGATTGGACACCTCTGCACAGTATTGCAGAACAGAACTTCATAGTGATATGTAGGTATCTCTGGTAGCAACAGAACTTCATTAGATAATACAGGTCTTAGAACTACTAAGGATACCTATTATGGAATCATTTCAATTGCCTTCAGAATGATTAAATACAAGTGAAATACTGACCTGTTGTATCTGTGTCAATATCAGGTACCCCTGAACCTATATCACCCCCAGTCCCCTCCAAGGGAGTGGTCGGGGTAGTTAGGAGTATCTCCTCCTCTTGTTAAACACAACAACATGAAGGTGTTAGGAGACAGATTAGCACATGGACAATGGAACAGGACAGACAGTGAGTAATACTGACACTGAGAAGTTATAATGATTATTATTGTTATAATGCACACCAAAGCAAATGAACATACATTTAACAAAGGGTCAGACAGTTAAATGAAGTATATGGGTGTCACAGAGGGAATAATATCAGGGGATTGGTAGAAAGTGCTTAGAGCCTAGAACTGATGGGTGCAACAATAAGTTCAATAGTGATCGTAACTCTTGCTAAGCTTGTCTAAACTATTCTTCTAAAAATGACTCTAGTAAGTCACCAGATTTCATAGAAGTGCATAGTATTGATATCATGGTACTGACCTTCATCTAAGTCAGGTATTAATATTTCAGTGGTGACAACTGGGGCCTCAGTCACCCCAGACTCTTCTGGGCTCCCAGACTCTCCTGACTCCAAAGTGACCTCAGGCTGTTTAGACTCTTCGGGGACCCCAGACTCTTCAAACACATCAAAGGGTCCAGGCTTTTCAGGGACCTCAGGCAGCACAGAGATCACAGGTTCTCCAGACACCTCAGGCACCCCAGAGATCACAGGTTCTCCAGACGTCTCAGGCACCCCAGAGATCACAGGCTCTCCAGACACCTCTGACACCCCAGACACCCCAGAGATCACAGGCTCTCCAGACACCTCATGCACCCCAGAGGTCCCGGACTCTTCGATAACCTCTGGCAGCCCAGAGAGCCCAGACTCTCCTGAAATCTCTGGAACACCAGATACTCCTGACACCTCAGGTTCCCCAGAGACCCCAGGTTCTCCTGACACCTCGGGTAACCCAGAGGCCCCAGATTCTCCTGACAGCTCAGGTACTCCAGAGGCCCCAGGCTCTCCTGATACCTCAAGTACCCCAGAAGCCACAGGCTCACCAGATAGATCAAGAACCCCAGAGGCTGAAGGCTCTCCTGACACCACAGGTAAGCCAGAAGCTCCAGACACCCAAGAGATTCCAGACTCTCCAAAATCCCCAGAGGCCTCGTGTGGAAGGGTTTCAAGCGTCAAGTGGAGCTCCTCCTCTTGTGAGAGACAGGTGGGGTGGCAAGAAAGAAATTAGCCTCCTCAAAAGTAGATGAGATAACAGAAGTACTGGCAATGATGAGTTACCCATTCTGGATCAACATTTTAACCAATACAAAACTGTTAAATGGTTGTGAATTACAGATCATGATTCCTTGCAAAATCCTCAGGAAATCCCTCCCCACCAAGGTCTAGCAGGTAGAGACCATAAATTGGACTCCACCCACAGAAAAACAAATATTGTGCTGAAGTAATCAAGAATTCTCTCAAGCTAAAAAAAAATGTAAAGGGACATCTAATATGCACCATTTAAAGGGATATAAGGCACAAGGTTACTGCCCCAGTGACAAGCTGTTGTACTCCTAAAGATACAATTTTAAAGCATTCTTTTTTCTGACAGCGTAAATATATAAAGCAAAGCAAAGTCCTGAGTACTGACCTCCACCTGAGATCAATATTATGCCTGAACCAAAAAGCCCAGAGACTCCAGAACCAAGGTCCCCTGAGTCCACAGAACCTGATATGTCACCAGAGGCCCCAGAACCTCCAGAGCCCAAAGGCTCTCCAGAACCAGACGCTTTGTCATCAAGTAAGTCTCCAGAGCCCAAGTCACCAGAACCCGAAATGTCCCCAGAAATCTGAAGGATGTCAATGGGCGTCAGACGAAGCTCCTCCTCTTGTTCAAGACAAGGTTAGGTGTTAGAACAGTTATTAGAATTAGAATTACACTTAGAACCATACCATATGGACTGGTTCAGTAAACACTATGAGTGATGAATTGAATATGATGCACATAAAAAGCAAGTTAAAGAATTATTAAAACACATTTAACCAATCAGATTGCCAGTTAAATGGAATGACAGCATGATGAAATGGCTGGCAGGCTAGTCATGACAATTAGTAGTGTGTGCATTGTCCATGCATAGTACAGACCTCCCTGTGCACTAGGGCCCATCAGAGTCCCGGACTCCCCAGAGCCTGATGGAATAAGCTGAGGCTTTATGGGTAATTCCTTGTCCTCTCTCCCCTCAACTGTCCTCCGTTCTTCATGTTCCACATGCTCCACCTCCTCCTCCTCTTCTTCTTCCTCTAATGAGGCATGGTGTGAAGGATCAATGTCCTCATCAGGGCTCAAGGTGCCAATCTCTAACTGCAAGAAGAATTTAGGTCAGTACACTATACTCATTTTTGTTATGTTACAAACAAGGCCTTTTCAGACTGCCGACGGTTTAAATAATTGTGGTTAAAAATGCTAAAGCAATTTAAAGTTCTGGTATAAAAAGACTCCAAAAAACAAGTAGAACATAATTATCTTGCTCTGTACTGCTCCTGGAAGGACACCGTAAGGTGGAGTTTAGCTCCTACCCTGATTAAACACAACTGAACCAGCTAATCAAAGTCTTGAGGATGACTAGACACTTGAAGGTAGATTTGTTGGGGCAGATTGGAACTAAAATCTGCAGGATATTTGCCCTCCGTGAGTGGGACTGAACATATATGGGGGACTTGAGCAATACTGAACTGATTCACATCACATATGGTTTTAAAAATTGCAGACACATTAAGACAAGTAATTGTGACGGAAACAGTTTTGAGGTTCAGTAAAAGGTGTGACCCAGCAAATGGCTGTCCCATTGAAAGAGAATAGAATAATAATTTTCACTGGGTATCAGCCTATGCATTTAAAGCTTTCAAAGTCACCCTCTTCCTTATAAATGCTAATTGTTGTAAGGTATGAGACAAATTACAGATCATATTGATGTGCTGATTTTTAAAACTATCCATTTTTCATTTCTTTTACTCTGCAAATGTAATGTTGACTAGTTTTATCAGCTTTTTTGTATTTCGATTCCACTACAATCCAGAGTGGGGAGCTGTGAAACCATTCACAGTCTCATCTGCAAGCAGCTACAATTCTCCAGAAATGGTCCTTGTGGAACCAAGACATACATGGTAGCAGAAAAATACATATTCTTTCCAGAGTGTTGAATCAACTCCAGAAATGTCTCTCAGTTGTCTCACAGAATGGTCAACTTGAACCTATCATACTAAATAATTTTTCAAAAAACACCATTATTAAGCTATAGAACAGTAGTTTTATTCAAATGCACTACACTATTAATTTTGTCAACAATCAGGTATGAAGGCAAATGGCCAAAATCTATGCTGAGAGTCCATAAAACAACAAGCCTTTGAGAGATCTTACATAGAATATGCTTGCTTTTCATACAAAAACCTAGCCAAACACACAAAGCCAAAGGCTAAAGGGATGGCTAAGAGGAATCAACAATGTGTAAAGCAATAAACAGTGCTAGTGACTCATTTCAGATGCCGGGATGCATGAAAGCTTTCTGGAACCCCTACCAAAATCTATTCTACAGCAGCCAGGCCTGTGACTCACAAGCCTGTCAGCATTTTGTTCTTTAGTCAGAAAGGGTAGACAAAAGATGTTTTTATTCAGTAATGTACATTGCATAAATGTTGTTTAAGTTTGGAAGTATCTTTCTGTTGTGGAAGCAATGAAACAGTTTGTTTTATGCTTTTACATAAAGGGGTCATTAGGTTATACTGAAAGTTAGTTTTATTTTTTCGAGAAATAGAGAAAAGTAACCATAAAAAAATGATCAAACATACATAGATTGTATTGCAACTATACATAAAGGCTTGTGTGCCTTCATGCTTTTTGTTGGCATAGCTTTATGCTTTTTCAGAAACCTCTAGAACAGGTATATTGAGTATATTATAAGTCCAACCTTTAGAGCCCAAGAGTCACATGGCATCAGGAGCAACATTTCAGCAGTCACTCTAGTGAGAGTAATATAAATACACCTGCACATACATTATATGTCCCTGTTCACACATGCATTTACACAGACAAATACAGGCATGCGCCTAAGGAACCTACAAGCACTCTTACATGTGCAAGCAACTTCAACTTGTAACTTCTCAAAAACAGAGTCTTAACATGTACTCAAGTTATGTAAGATAAATTTAGTCAGTTTATTTACATAAAGAAGTTGTACCAGAAAACAAAATAAACTACAATTCTGAAACATTTCTTCTTAACACATCTGAAACAGTTCCTTTCTTAATAATAATAATAATAATAGAAATTCTGCAGATGGTGAGAAACAACAAACATTCCCACACTTTATGAAGAGTTGAAAATGAAGAGCCTTACACAAGGAAAATGTGTTGTAACTCACAAGTGTGCTTTTGATTGTGGGTTTAACTACATAACATTCACATCAGGATCAAGTTAAGTCTCTTGGCTTCAATGTAATTCTTCTAAAAACCCATCTTGGTTTGTGCCAGTCAAACATAGTTTTAGCCCAAATTTTTTTCCATGCTGAAGATGATGAACTGGTTGTTGTTGTCTCATCGTTTTACGGAATACATTTCTTCATACCTGCAGCTTAACTTCTGGCTATCAAACCTCAGTGAACAACTCAATAAAGCATGTAAAGATGTGCAACATTAAGCATAATAATACCAGGCATTCCCAAATTAATGTTCTTAACTAAAACATTCCTTTAAAATGAAAATATTTTCTGTGTGCATGCTGCTACAAATGTAATTTAGGACATGACAACCGATTAGACAGAAAGCTTCGATGCTTTGAGCTACCACCAATTATGTTATTGTGCATCCAGTCAAAAAATGCCCCTCAAGTGAAAAGATCTGACAAGTACAAGTATGACTAGTGTTGTACAACTATTGATTATGAGTGTATTTCAGTACAGTAAAAAATGCCAGTCTGCCTCTCATTCCATAAGATTGTGCCAGTGGAAAATTCAGCCGAGAACATTTCACATTCAACCACATCTGGTCTGTCCATCATACAGATGATATGTCCAAGAAAAGTATTTGTTACATTAAAAAAAGAACAATAAATCAATCTGACACACTGAACTTTGCTGCACCAGTATGCCTCTGTCCACGAGCAGTTCTTTAAACAAAGTACAAGAACAAAAACTAACCTTTGAATGCAAATGATAAAGTATGTCACAAACTAACTTGACTGAAAGCTTTGTATCATAAATACTGAAAATGGCGGTTCTTATGAAGTTTCACTTCACTGAGAAGGGATGAATATTAGTATGCACAGCCGAACACTGATCTGAAATCAGAGAGGATGAGTAAATACAGGCCCACATGCCCTCAGTGACCGACCCTGAAGCACAGCAGCTGGGTTTAAACCAGTTCCTAAATGGAAATCATAAACCCAAGACTGACATAGCTGGATGCTATTATCCCCAGGAACATTTGGATCAACAGAGCAAATGAAAAGTTGTCAAACACCCTGAAGCAAAACTGCAGAAATACATTCCTGCATGACAATTAGAACTGAGTCCAATGCTTGAACATTAGCCATCTCAACAGACTGGAGGAAACTAATGAATATGCAGAGAGAGGAATCAGCAATCGTGGTCCAAATATGAATAAGGCTTGATTCGAAACATTTAGATGAGACATAAATTGGAAAACATACTTTTACTTGCTTGTTTGAAATGAAAGAGTTCATGTACTAAAGCAATATTCATTTATGGAAAGTAAAGCTGCAAAAATGGGGTCATCCCAAAATTCTTGAATGACTCTCTCACCTTTGGTTCATCAATTCCATCATAATAGTCATAGACATCATCGCTATCCACATTCGGGTCTAAATCCACATTGTTGTTGTCGTAGTTATCTAGTTCTGCTTGTCGGACGTATCTGCGGGGAGAGGCTGCCACCACACACAGGACCAGGAGTCCGCACATCAACCTCAGCGTTACCATCTTCCTGCTAGACACAGAATCAGATTGGATTAATGTCTGGTGAGATCTTAAAATGTTCATGTAGAAGAGCAGCAATAGAGTTAGCAAACAGAGGACATGAATGGCTGGTTGGATATAGCAACACAATCAGTCGACAATATATCAAGTGACATAACCTTATAAAATTTTAAAAAGTATATATCACACCCTGCATTTACATGTTGTGACGAGAGGCATACGTGTCTTAAAAATCAAGGATTTGGCTCACCAAGTACTATTTCTACACATCCATTAAAAGTTACTTCTTTTTTGGGTGTATACATACAAATTTATTTTTGAGGTACATAAAAATCACAGTAAAGATAAATTAAATGGCAGAATTCCAATCAATAGTCTATTGTTACCTTCCTTGCATTTACAGTCTCTGCATGGTTCTGTGGCCACAAGTATAAAGATGTTTTTATGGGATAACTCAGTATTCATTACCAGGGTTTAGACAGCCAGTAATACTGAAATATAAACCTCTACAGTCTTTAAAAAAGCCAAGAAGTCACCACCTAGCCCAGCAGCCATCTTGAATGCACTCAATGATTGCTTTGTGCATTAAAGTTGAAAGGTCACCGGTGAAATGCCTGACATTATAAAAGGTTTCTTTTTAAACACAATGATGACATAAAGTTTTTATTATTATTTGTAAATATAGCATGTTATGGAAATGTTTACATTCTTTAGGTTTTTTTTTTTAATTCTATATGGGTCCATGAAGAAACTTTAACATCCATTTTATTGCACAAAAGGTTCATTTAGCTCATTAAACATTCTTTACAATAAGAAAAAAAAAATGGTTTGTATAGGAACTGTTCACTAAAAGGTTATCCCCCCCCCCCTTTATTTTTAAGAGTGTGGGTGAATTATCTATTACAAATCCATACATATTGAAAGAAAATAAAACATAATTTTCACATTGTCATTAGCTGACCCAGAGGAAATCTGCAGATGTTTTTCCATTTTCTGTGCTGATTTTGGAGAGAAATTCTGCTGACTGGATAAAAGTCTGGGATTAGATTCCACATGGTCCTAATCACAAGTTCTTAATAACTAACACTGTACATATTTCTTTCTCATATTTTGTTGTCAAACTGTTTCTCCAACAGTTATCGTCATTAGAATTTGAGCTCATTTGAGATATATGAATGATACGAGGCTCACAGGAAAGCAATGACCAGCTGGAGTGGAGGAAGAGCAGGGTGTACTTGATGGGCAGACCAGGTTCTGGTCCTCGGGGTGAGACGGAGAGAAAAAGAGAGGGAGAACTCTGACAGAGCCCCTTTATGAGTGTCTGACTCTACACTCAAGTTCGAAATTCCACCGAGGTTTGTGGACAGCATGGCAATGAGTTACGATCTCCCTCTATCTCTCTCTCTTTCATACACACACACACACATATCCACGTAACTCTCCATGAAAGGCTATTTTGGGGCACAGCTGCACTCTAGAAACCACTGCATTTTTAGACATAAATCAGTTCCCTGTGGGTTTCTGACAGCCAATCAACACATGCCATCACATCATGAATAGAGATTATATAGCGGTGATATCGATTAGAGTCGCAAACTAGTTCAGTCTGTATCTATGAAAGAAAAATCATCTCACAGTAAAGCTTCAGTGTATCGGTGCCTGACAGCTTCAGCTGGGAAATGCTGAAAGAGAGACTATACTGCACACAGAGCTTGGCTTTTACACACTCTCAACAGTGTTTGCAGTGCATAGACCCTGTGTGAGTATGTGTGTGTGAGAACTAACTATCCCAATGTTGTTTTTGGCTCTACCCGACAGCATTCCACATACTCATTAATTTTACAATTTCTTCTCCTCTAGTGATTCTGCCAATATTGCCAAATTTATGACTTATTTAATTCCAATAAGTCAAATTGCATACATATATATACACACACTGTAGCTTAATTAGACACATATTACATGCATATCGTGTTAAATTCTGTCTGTTTGGCGATTACTGTTATAACTACTCTGAAATCTTGGAAGTTTCTATAATATGGCCCTTGACCTGAACACATTTCCAATGACCAAACATCTCTTGTCTACAACAGTATTTACAGCTCTCCTATCACATTTTCTGCAAATACTCATATTTTTATTGGTCAAGCTTAAAAAAATCAACTAAAAAGCTTTAAAATATCAGTCACACAAAACAAACCAAGGAATAGTAAACTGACCAATAAAGAACACACATAAATTGTCATTGTCATTACCACACAGATCAACTGTTAACCCACTTTTAAATGTTGTAAATCCATACTGTTATTATTGTAAGAAAATTCATAAAGATGATGGAGAATGGCAGTATTATATCATCAAGCCAGAAATCCACAAACGAAAACGGAAGAAGCAAAAAAAAAAAAATGACAGACTCAGTAGTCAGTCATGTGTACTTGGAACTATTTTAACTTAGCAAATGTGCATTATTATTACAAGAATTACAAGATTCATAAAGATCATGGTGTGCAACCAGTCATATACAAGATAAAACTGTAAAAAATGAAAGCCTCAGTACAGCCAGTGATTTGCATTTTAGCTTTTTTAGCTTAGCCTCTGTGGCCAAGTACCACTGAGGCTAAGAAGCAGAAGGGACCCCAAGAAGCCCTTAGGTCCGGTCCCTGCTCTAAAGCACAGCAGCAGCATTTAGAAGAACATACAGTAGAACCCTTACCTCTTTCTCCTCCTTTCCCAAATGGTCCTGTTCTTCAGCTCGGACAGGCAGAGGGTTGGTGGGCCTGGCCAATGGCAACGGGTCACTCACAGTGAGTGTGTATCTGTGTGTGGATGCTTCTGGGTGTGTGTGACGTGTACGTGTGCACACACTCCCAGACCCGTGTGCCCTACCTGTCCGTATGTGTGAAGGTAAGAAATGAGACTGAGAAAAGGGAAAAATTGAGTTTTGGTCGCATCTACAGCAGCGCCCACCCCATACCACACTGCATCTCACACACACACACGCACACACTGAACAGACACACAATTTACACGCGGACAGACCCCCAACTGCGAAAATCCTTTAATCCCTTACAGCCATCTTTCTTTTTTGTTTCCTGAAGAGACACATAAGTTATTCAATCCTAAGTATGAGATATTTGTCTTCCTTTTCCTGAGGTGAGTGTGAGGGATACTCTGCTTTCATGTAGGGATCTGCTGGGCCCCGGCGTACAATGGGCCCTCTGTGAGGCTCCTCTCTTAGTGCAACGCTGAGAGGTAGAAAAGGCCTCCATTCTGCTCGGCGCCAGGATTTGGTGCTAAAACTCTACAACTGTGCTCAGTACCTCTGTGCAGAGATGCACTGCAGAAAACCTGCTAACCTATCAGGAAGTGCCGTACAAGTGCCTGCTTCATGTTCGGTGGGATGTTTTTACAGGCCTCAGTCTATTTTTCCAAACTAATTCTCTTTCTCTGCAACTCAGTAGTCATATTTCTGCTGAGTCACTTGAAATAAAAATCCAGCATTTGTCTGTTAAGGACTGGTTCTGTCAAGCAATTCAGATTTTTAAATAACATCTGACACATACTGCATTTTGTTTCAGTCTCACTGACATGTTTACATGTCCCTGGCAGTTTTACTGACCACCAATCTCACTTCGTTTGATTATATGTGACATTTATGGGTGTGCAAACATTTCTCTTTTATGTGCTTCTATCTGCCATCTTTAATTAAATGTAATATGCATCTATCTATTTAATTATTAATAAATAATTTACAGCCTGTTTTATATAGTTGAGCTTTAAGGGACACCAAATGCACCAGAAAGTTCCATAGCTGGACCATGCATTGCATCAATATCCGTGCAAACCCACTGGTTAGTGCCAAGGAAATCCATTTACTTGCACGATCAATTTAAGCTGCACAGCCCTGCACTGTGTGGTGGAGGACTTAATGTAACACAGTCAGTTATGTCTAAAGTCAGCATAACTGATGCAACCAAAAATATATGCATCAGGCATTGCAGAATAAATGAAGCTATTGTTTCAACTGATACCCACAGGTACTGTACACTCACTGCTGCTCTCTCTCTTTGTCAGATGTGTATAAATATTTAAAAGAAAGTGTTCTAGAGTCTTCAGTTGCACACTGTTTAGTTTTAAAAGGTTTTTGTAACCACAAAGCTCTTGGACCATGAAGATGTGCTGGTAATATTTCTCATACACCACATTCTCATGAGAAGTTTTGCAATACATCTGAAAATCTTAAACAAACCGCCTTAATAGACGGGAAATGCTTTTGCTGGAACTGAATGTTTAGGAAAAGCTACAACTGAGTGGTAATTAAAATAAATTACAAGTCTAATCACAAGTTACATTATTGCAGAAGATTACATTGCTTGTGGATGTATATAAATTCCTTTAAAGAGGTTACCTGCTCGGCTTTTCTACTTTGACAAATGAATCAGTGACAATGCAGAGACAATTGAAACCAGTTTAATCAAGAAAACCAAACAAAAGTTAATCTCATTTTATATTTTCCCTCTGACGATCCTAATGGTTCTCACAGTTTGCAGTGGTAAATGAAAACATGAAAAATAATCACATTTGTGCGTTGAAAAAGAATATTCACATTATTTGTATACTCTAAAGAAAAATACAATTTAAAATCCGTCTAGAAGGTTCACTGGTAGTACCGTTGTCAACTTCTAAATTGAAACTATATTTATACATTAATTATTAAAACAGTAGGTCTGCAGTACATCTTTAAGTCCTAAAATGTCTGCTTCTCTCAATATTAATGTCACACTAAATATGCATTGAACATTGAAATATTGATTGTACAAAGATGCAAAGAGATATTAAAAAGTAGAAATAAACGTACTTTTTTAAAAATATTACATGTCAGTACATGTCAATCGCTATAACAGAGGCAAGAAACAACTAGAAGTTAATCTTCTCTTGGTGCTGTTGTTACTAAGAGTAACCATGCATTCAAAAAAGTCAAACAAACCACCCTATGTACTCAGTTCACTACCAAAAATTTGGCTCCATAATCAGACCACAACTCTTCTGTCCAAAAACACTCCAGAACGGTGTGGTGAGGTTAAACAGTTTTTGGGTAATGCTACACCTACTGAGATGGATTTGTTTCTTTTTCCCTTCTGCACAGGATGGGGAAATAACATTACTTGCAAATTAGGAAATTGTTTTGAAGCTCTCTTCATTATACAGAACATTTAACAGATAATGGTGTTTTCCCACAAAGCAAGCCTGCTAGTTTTTCAAATGTATGAAATGAAGAAAGGCACAGTGGTTTTATAATACAGTCATGAGAAACCATCTATAAATGTAAATGTGAACCAGTCTTGTGGATTTCTACCCTTCTGAAAAGACCAAAATAGGAGACCATCTGAAAATATCATATTTTGGAAACTGGAATCCCCACCAGCAATCTTAACTAGCTTATTTAGCAGGGCTTTCTTGGTCAAAAGCTTTATCAGATTAGTTTCACTAGCTAGTCCAGAACTAGACCAGCATAAGCGAAACTGGACCCGCACTGAAATTCATTCTAGTCTTAACTAGTCTTTTCAGCAGTGTACCTTTTTGAATATTTATTTTCTGACTTTGCAAATAGACTTTTCAAGCGTTCAAAATTCCATACATTTTCAGGTCTGGTAAATGATATGGACAGGAGTATCTAGATGACGTGGCATCTTTATATGACAACAGCCCTGAGAAGACGGAAACACATCATCAGCTCTTGTGGAATCGGGGGTTTGATCTCGTTACCATCAAGGCGAAGGTAACGGAGACGTGGACCCTTCTCATTAAGGTAATCATCGAGTGCACCAGGTGGACAGACGTCAGAGCCATTCACACCTATGGAAATTAAAGAAGAAAAAATACACATCTTACTGATAAAATCATAGACGTGCATCCAAAGTTTAAAGTCCAAAGTATACTTTGCTCTTTAATAACAATAATAACAATAATTTTTGTTATCAGGAGGATCCGGACACGGCTGCATGCAAGATGGAGCAGAACACGGAAAATGAAGTTTACCAGAGCCTTAAGACGGCTTCCTTGCTGCCCGGTCAGTCAATAACATATTACAATAACAGTCAATAACGTGGTGTTTTGCAAATGAAGGTGCTTCTTAAGGAAACTAGTTTCAGACAGGTTTCCAAAGGCACCATAAAGTCTTTAGAGATAACCAAGCAAGCATTGACTATATTGCTTATTTAATGGTAGACATGAAGTCATGTGCTTTGGATAGAACAATAGTGTGACCATACGGACAACAGTATGAACAGAGATACTTTGGGGCCTGTCTTTAACTAATTACCAAAGGATTTTGCCAAAAATACAAAGGAAGTCAATATGTACAATAGTGCATGTTCAGAACTTTGATCTTGAACTTACTCTTGATCTTATTGTGATCCAGATGCAGGTGCTCCAGGCCAGAAGAGATAACGGGCATCTCTGTGAGCTGGTTGTGAGAAAGCTGTAGATCCAGGATGCTGGAAAGATTAAACACGTTTTTTGGGATACCTCCATTAGCCAGCTTATTGCGGTTGAGCCTGAGAGACACCACTTTGGGAAGACCCTTGAAGTATTCAGCCGGAATCTTTTCAATATTGTTGCTGTCCAAAAAGATCTGTGTGGTTGTGGGTGGTAGGCCAAGAGGCATGGTATTTAGCTGATTCTTTGCTAAATTGATCTGGATCAAGTTGTTGAGGCCTTTCAGACTGACCTCAGTTACTGCATCATCCTGAAGCTTGTTGCCTTGCAGATCCAGTAAGGTGAGATGGTCCATTCCAGAGAAAACACCGGGTGGGATCTTTGAGATTCTGTTTCGGGAGAGCCGTAACTGCTCTAATTTAGCAGGTAGAGGAGATGGAATGGAAGAAAGCAAATTGTCTTCCATATAGAGGTGTACAAGGTTGGACATAGCCTTTAGAGCATCTGCCTCCAGGCCTTCGCTTGTGATTTTGTTACGGTTCAGGTTGATCCACCTTAGCTGTGTGGCATTGCGCAGAGCGTCAGCTGACAGGACATCAATCAGGTTGTTCTGGAGGTACAGGTACCACGTGTAGGGAGGGATGACAGGTATGCGTTTCAGACCCTTATTGTCACAGTAAACAGCATTAGGGAAACTTGGAGAGCAGTGGCACTCTTTAGGACATGCCTGGAGCTGAGACAAAAGATGCTCATATGGAATTTCTTCAGAGCGGACATGGCCGGCCAGAAGTAGGGCTACAAATGCAACCATGAGCCACTCCATGGTTAGGTTTAACCTGAAAAAGATAGAAACAGAAAAGAAGAAATAAAAAACAGCTGTTAACAATACTGGAACCATGTAACTCTTAGAGATAAAGAGTTGTCACAGAGCCTAGAACAATGTTTGTCCCCCATACTAAGAATATCCATAGATTCACCCTATATTACCTCAGGTTCTCTCTAAGTGGATAAACTCATTGACAAAAGATTAGGAACATCCTCTAGTTAAGAATATTATTCCCCGTGTCTTCATCTTCTAAGTAGTAATCCTCTTAAATTCTGAATGTGCTGCCAGGTTAACCTTAATTGACTTTAGCGTGGCACAGTGCTTCTCATCTCCATTCAGAAGTTACATTTTGGACTCTGGCAAACATAAGGGTTTAGATATGTCCCATTTCTGAATACAAGAAGATGTACCAAACATAGCAATGCTATCTCACGATCGAATTTGTAAGGAAGGAAAAGGAAAGGAAAGGAGGTGACTTGTGGCCAAGTATGGTGACCCATACTCGGAATTTTTGCTCTGCATTTAACCCATCCAAGTGCACATGCACAGCAGTGAGTAGTGAACACACACACACACACACACACACACACACACACACACACACACCATGAACACCATGAACACACCCAGAGCAGTGGGCAGCCAATGCTGCCATGTTACAATAGGGACACCTACATACTAGGCATCTGATGACTGATTTCAGATATGTTGTTTCAGTTCCACACCTTTTAAAACATGTCTTTCCACATTCCTATCTGACAAATGCAAGTTTGAGCTTTTTCAAGTGTGTATGCAAGAAATTATGTCTCATCTGGTTTAAATTTTTGGTCCTGAGCTCCAAGTGACTGTCTGGAGATCATTTTCTATGGGCAGCTAAACAAGAAGGGATCAAAGGGAAGCCCTGGATACCTAGTGATCAGATCAGGTGGAGCCAGCTTCACCTATTAAGATCTCTCAAAGAAAGAAAAGCCTCTTAAATCATGACCTCCATACTGGCTTTGCAGAACCGGTTCTGTGGATAAATGCATCAAAAAAACTGCTGAAAACTTTAGTGCCATAAATGAACTGTGCAAATATGCATTTTTGCAAGATAAAATAAATACAAAGCCATGAAGATCAAAGCAGAAAAATGGCTCCTAGCTCACAGTATGCAGTTCTGGAAGCTTTCTATTGGTATGGAAGAAGTGGACACCGTCTTTGTCAAAAAGAATTCAACTGCACATTACCATTGCACAAATGCTAGAGTCTTACCTTTGACTTCTTGGAGCTCTGCTACTGTATCTCTTGCTGTGGGTACAGATGCCTCAATTCTGAGCTACTTTGCTCTTTCCTGCCCCTATTTGTAGCGTCAATGGCATCTCATGATCCCTTCACAGACAGACACATTGGACACAACCTTAGCCAATCATAGCCTCTTGAGATCAAGAGTCATAATCCTGTGGGGATGGACAATACTTAAACCAGCGTATTGGTCAAAAGAAGACATGGGCCTTGGCCCAGTTATAATTAGGCTAATACAGGCCTATATATCATGCTTCATCGCCCCTCAAAACAACACCTGTCTTTGAGTAAACAAATGTCTCAATCAGACCACTAAATTGATGAATCAGAGTTGATCGATCTATCTATCTATCTATCTATCTATCCATCCATCCATCCATCCATCCATCTCCTCTCAGCTTGACTGGTAAATGACGATAGATCTGTTTTAGTTTTGGAGATGCTTACAGTTGCAAAATGAGTAATGAGAAAAGTCTGCACATGTTTGTTATTTAATGTGCACAATTGCCAAAATTCATGTGCTGAAATTTCTGTCCCCACGGGAGCACTAGTCTGGATTTAGAGGCTGTTTTGAAGTCGGCACAGGTAGCCACATATGGTGTCTTTGTTTGACTGCCAAGCATTGATCTTGTTGTGTCATTACTTGCTCTCAATTCCACTGACGACAACAACTACTTACTCTGCCATTGTAATCCCCTGTAATGGGCTCCCCCTACAACCATTAGTAATCCGGTCTATTATCCAGCATCTCGTGTCAAGGATGGTGCTGCTCTACGTTAGAACCAGTGGTCTAAAGGGCAGAGTGTACAAAGACCAAACTAATCCAGTTACAGAATTCAAAACCTATTATTCACAGGAACCTAAAAGAGCTCTAAACGCGGAATATGTCTGTGTCAATGTCTACAACACTAAATCGGCAACTAAGTGCATTAGGCTCCAAAATACAGGACATGACAAGAGGTCATTTTCAGGCCAGCAATTAGCATCTAGCTGTAGGAGGTTTAAGCCTATTAAAATACTCAGTATTTTGGATTTCCATTTTTTCCAATGATGGCTTCAATACATGCAGACAAACTATGCAATATTTATATACATCTAATAGTGTCAACAGGGGAAAAATATTAAAGACTTGCTACTCTATCTCTGACACCAAGATCATACAAGACTAAACCTTGTCACCCTATAGTCTGCGACAAAAGCCCCAGATCATAGCAGGTGCCAGCTTTTCTAATGTCTGCACCTGTGAGACTAGACATGGCTTACAGACTTCAGACCGGATTTTCCAGTCACCCAGTCTTAAGGTAGGTGGACTGTCCTAACTTGAGTGAGAGCAGCAAGTCAGGGATTAAATAGTCACATTTTTGGTTATGATCAGAACACTCCAAACTGTTCAGTGCTAAGTGCTAATGCTAACTGTTATGTATTTGAGAGTATCTTCATGAAACCTCACTAGGCACCTAAACTTTTTGAATTCTGAGACTGGTAAACTGAGACTGAGACTGGTCTTTGTGGTTAATTAATATCTTTAATAGCAAAATATTTAATATACCAGCATCTTTGAATGGAAAAGAACAGAAGTTGATCATTAAAAAGAAATGCAACAAGAATAAAATCTGCCATAGATGGGTGGAGGGTGAAACTATGACTGAGAAATGACAATGTAGTCAACACAAATTTTATGCTTCACCTAATAGAAAACACATGCTCTCAAAGGGGTTTAATTTCCTGTTTGGGGCATTGTGTCTCAGGCAGCTATGTTAATTACACACAGTCCCACATTTGGCTCTAGTTCTGTGGCTAGTGTGCCGTCCAAATGTCCACTGTCCAATTTCACATCTTTATGCTTCTAAGAAACTTGATTTGAACAGAAACCTCTAATTAAATATTCTGTATTGTCTAATTGTTTTAGCCAACATCAAAAAGCTGTCTTCTATCTTCAGTAGAATCTACATTTAGCGCATCTGCTAATGCTAGCTTTATAAAAAGATAAACAAATTAAAGTTGAAATAATTAGTTGCACATTATAACACATCTCCTCCGCTGCTTACACAAGCAGAATCTAAGACTTTCCTTAAAAAAAAAAAACTGTCCTGGTACCATGTTACAGAGGTGATATAGTCATACCATAGTACTTTGAACTATACCATGGTATTTTAACAATATCATGTTGCTATCATGATGAACATTGTTACTTTTTGGCACTTTTGTGTTGTATTATTAAGCTATTAATTACAGTAGATACCAGTACATACGTAATACATATACATTTCAAGTTCATGATCCTGTTCAATATTTTTTTTCCAATTACAATTCAAATACAAAATCGTATTATCTTATACAAAGACATGCAGCAGAAAATTTGAATATATAAGGAAAATACAAGTAAGTGGGGTTTAAAATATCTCAATCCTCAACTACAGAAAAACCATGAACCCCCTACACCCACTTCCTTATTGCATCACCACCACATAAATTACAAAGAAACTAAAAATATTACCTGCTCATCTCAGTCATAGAGCTGATTTTGGTTTGTGCAGGTGGAGGCGAAGTGTCTGGTTCTGGTTTTGGGGTTGCAGTCAATCTCTTGGTCCGCCTGCTCTCCTCTCCAGTTTGAGTCCAGTCTGCAGTTTCTCCCACTTTCTTTCTGGCCCAGACATGCATCAGAAGACACAGCCTTATTAGATTACTATTGTTGGTAGTGTAACTTCCCTAAGGCCAAACCTTTGACATCAGCTGGTGAGCTTGAATAAGGGGGTGTGTAGAAGTTTGAAAGATACATGTGGAGTTATCTTTCTGCAAGCATGCATTGGTTACCTATTGCTAGCACAGCATGTTTTTCTCTATTTTCTTACTCTTTTCTTTGTGCAGCGAGGGTCTGTGGAGCCTCTGGAGGTGGGGGCCACTGGCAAACATGACACCCTCCAAACAGTTGCAGGTGGCTTTGAGACATTTGACTCTTTCTTTTCAATGGACATATCTAATCTCTATCCCTCATGACTTTGAGGGATCTTTTACACCCTGTTAAACTAGGCCGTCCCCTCAGGTAATGTACATCATCTGGCTGTCATTTTGCACTGATGGAGACTCGTCCCAACCCGTGAAATGTAGAATTAAGCTGGAATGCAAAAACTGGTGAAAGGTACAGTGATGTTAGAGAGTTAATCCTGCACTCTTACCATATCCCACAAGGTCCCTCTTCTCTCCTTAAGTTGCACATAGCTTCACAATGAATGAAAAGGCAGTGGGTAGTAACCAGGCAACATCTGTTTCAACATCTGGATCCTGTTGTAGACATTTCAAGATGGAGAAGAGGAAAGTGGGATAAAGAACGTCTTTGATTTGGGTAGGGCACTGATTAAAGTCCCATGGCACAATTGAAAAGGAGCAAATCTTTATCCTGTTGAAAGGATGCTATTGTCTGGAATAAAAGAGGATTCATGATTTCTGTTCTTAAAGGAATAGTTCTCCCAAAAATGAAAATTCTGTCATTAATTACTCACCCTCATATCGTTCCAAACCCGTAAGACCTTCATTCATCTTTGGAACACAATTTAAGATATTTTTGATTAAATCTGAGAGCTTTCTCACCCTGCATAGACTACAACACAACTGACAAGTTCAAGGCCCAGAAAGGTAGTAAGGACATTGTTAAAATAGTCCATGTGACATCAGTGGTTCAATCGTAATTTTATGAAGCTACGAGAATACTTTTTGTGCACAAAAAAAAACTAAAATAATTTCATTATTCAACAATTTCTTCTCTTCTGTGTCAGTCAACGTGTGTTCACAAAATTACCATGATGCATGCATGTAAATAATGACAGAATTTTCAATTTTGGGTGAACTGACCTTTAAGTATTTGGGAACATCAAATCACACAATCTCACTTTACAAAGCACACATGCCCTGTCAGATCTCCAGATGTTTGGCCATGCCCAAAGAGGTCCACAAAAGTAGTATTTATACTAGCATATTCTTATCTAATTCATGAATTAATCATTCATGAACCGGTTCACAAAACCAGTCTGAATGATTCAATCATAAACTGGATTGATCAGGGTCTGGATCTTATGACGTAAAAGAGCTACCAAAACATTGCTCACTACTTTACTTTACACTTTACAGATATTAAGCAAATTCCAACATTCTTATGTAGAGCTGTGATTATCATAAAAGAAAAAAATATATGGCGGAACCCATAAATGTTGATTGGAGTGGCAGATCTGTTCTGTGCCAGATCTAAATGAGAGCTTGCAGTCGATTGTAAAAATTTGGGGGGTTTTGGCAGACTAAAAGATTGGAGAAGTCTAAGAAGAGTCTGTCATTTCACTGAAACATGACAAATTCTGAGATTTTTCATTAAAACCATTAAGAACATTAAGATGCATTTAGATAGATAAGGTACATTTCCATTTCATTTCGACTTCAAAGAAAAATTCCCAACATTTCTCTGTGCAGAGCCACACAAATCAAGTTTATAATGTCCTGACAATATCACATGAATCAAATAAACAGATTTTATCCCTTCAGGGAACCTTTGCAAGCATTTTTTGTGTTCTCACATATAGCATGACAGTGCAGCACAACGGTCCTATTCTAAACAACAACAGGAAACTCTTGTGTCCTCTCTCTCAAGAGATCAGCTGTAGGAGGACGAGCTAAGAAACATCACAATGGTCTCTTTCCCCACTAAGTCTCTCCAGTGTCTAGTAGATGCTGAATAACAGACTGTGGTTTTCTAGCAAGACCTCAATTGCACAGCTGACAAGCACACTCACACAAAACATATGACATGGCAACATTCACTTTTGTCACAGCAATATTACAGTGTCCTAGCAATGCACTTAGGTTAGGTTATGGAATAATTTATTTGAAAATAAAAATGTCATCATGTTGTTTCAGATTACTTTCTTTCTTACATGAAACACAAAACAAAGCAATGGAAATTCACCATATGTTTAGCTTGTGATATTAAATTTCATAACAAAAAAAGAGACTTCTCACTGTCAGACTTCTCCAACCCTGTCCCTTCCTTACAATTGCCTACAATTTCCTCTATCCAATCAACAATCAATGTATTTAACCAAGACCCTGCTATCATCCATGCAATGATGTGAAGAAAGCAGGGTCTGCCGAGCTCCAGAAACACTGAAAACCCTAATAAAGTTGACTCAACTCAACTGACTGAGTAACTCGTTCCCTCAACTGAATTGAGTTATGGGTGTCCTAAAACTTGCATGTTTAATTTCACTCAACTTGGTCTTCTTTTACACTCTACTTAAATTTTTAAGTTCACTTCATTTATTTTTCATTTTGTACAAAAATTATTAAGTTGACTTAACTTGTACATTTCATGCGTAATTACATACACTGTAGGTGTTAGCCTCTTAATGAGATTGGTGAATAAGACCACACTGTAAAAAATATAAATTTGAGAAAACTTAAAAGTTTAAGCTTCAGAACATTTTTGAGTTTTCTTAACTTGTTTTCAGTTTATACAACAAAAAGTTGAGAAAACTCAAAAATCTCCTACAAAAACAAGTTTAGAAAACTCTGCTGAAGCTGGTTGCCTTAAACTTTTAAGTTTTCTCAACTTTTTTTTATTTTTTTTTTACAATGCACTACATGATGACTATCATCTGATCAGTTTCTCTCTTGCATTTGTCTGAACTTTTGTATGAAATTAAGTCAAACTGGTAAGTGAAGAAGCTGAGATCTTGAGAGACTGTTTATATATATATATATATATATATATGTGCTGGTCATATAATTAGAATATCATCAAAAAGTTTATTTATTTCACTAATTCCATTCAAAAAGTGAAACTTGTATATTATATTCATTCATTACACACAGACTGATATATTTCAAATGTTTATTTCTTTTAATTTTGATGATTATAACTGACAACTAAGGAAAATCCCAAATTCAGTATCTCAGAAAATTTGATTATTACTTAAGACCAATACAAAGATAGGATTTTTAGAAATCTTGGCCAACTGAAAAGTATGAACATGAGAAGTATGAGCATGTACAGCACTCAGTACTTAGTTGGGGCTCCTTTTGCCTGAATTACTGCAGCAATGTGGCGTGGCATGGAGTCGATCAGTCTGTGGCACTGTTCAGGTGTTATGAAAGCCCAGGTTGCTCTGATAGTGGCCTTCAGCTCTTCTGCATTGTTGGGTCTGGCATATCGCATCTTCCTCTTCACAATACCCCATAGATTCTCCATGGGGTTCAGGTCTGGTGAGTTTGCTGGCCAGTCAAGCACAGTAACACCATGGTCATTAAACCAGCTTTTGGTACCTTTGGCAGTGTGGGCAGGTGCCAAGTCCTGCTGGAAAATGAAATCCGTATCTCCATAAAGCTTGTCAGCAGAAGGAAGCATGAAGTGCTCTAAAATTTCCTGGTAGATGGCTGCGTTGACTGTGGACTTCAGAAAACACAGTGGACCAACACCAGCAGATGACATGGCAGCCCAAATCATCACTGACTGTGGAAACTTCACACTGGACTTCAAGCAACATGGATTCTGTGCCTCTCCACTCTCCAGACTCTGGGACCTTGATTTCCAAATGAAATGCAAAATTTACTTACACCTGAAAAGAGGACTTTGGCCCACCGAGCAACAGTCCAGTTCTTTTTCTCCACAGCCCAGGTAAGACGCTTCTGACGTTGTCTCTGTTTCAGAAGTGGCTTGGTAGCCCTTTTCCTGAAGACGTCTGAGCGTGGTGACTCTTGATGCACTGACTCCAGCTTCAGTCCACTCCTTGTGAAGCTCTCACAAGTGTTTGAATCAGCTTTGCTTGACTGTATGCTCAAGCTTGCAGTCATCCCTGTTGCTTGTGCACCTTTTCCTACCCAAATTCTTCCTTCCAGTCAACTTTGCATTTAATATGCTTTGATACAGCACTCTGTAAACAGCTACACCTTTCAGGAATGACCCTCTGTGACTTACCCTCTTTGTGGACGTCTTCTGGATCATTGCCAAGTCAGCAGTCTTCTCCATTATTGTGGTTTCAAAGAACAAGAGATACCCGGAATTTACACTGTAGGGATGGTCATTAATTGAAACTCGAATGTAAATATTCTAATTTTCTGAGATACTGAATTTGGGATTTTCCTTAGTTGTCAGTTATAATCATCAAAATGAAAAGAAATAAACATTTGAAATATATCAGTCTGTGTGTAATGAATGAATATAATAAACAGGTTTCACTTTTTGAATGGAATTAGTGAAATAAATCAACTTTTTGATGATATTCTAATTATATGACCAGCACCTGTATGTATGTATGTATGTATATATATATATATATATATATATATATATATATATATATATATATATATATATAGATGGATAGATGGATAGATGGATAGATGGATAGATAGATAGATAGATAGATAGATAGATAGATAGATAGATAGATAGATATAGATAGACAAGGCAGAGTGAGCTGTTTTATGAAATTAGGATTTTGAGTTGACAACACTTAAAATCTTAAGTGTACATATTTTGTAGATGAAGTTACACAAACTTTTTGTGGTTTTTGATTTTTGGGCTTGAACTGTAAAATTTTAAGCAACGTTTAGTCAAGATTACTTAAAGACAACATTTGGGTTTACAGTGATAAGCTTTGATTTCTCATGCAATGCTATACTATAAATGAACCCTTTTGTGCTCCACAGAATAAAGTCAAATGGGTTTCGAAAGACTGTGGGTGAGAAGACAGAAAACTGCATTTCATCATCAACATCTGGTCATCAACATCAAAAGATTTTTTTGTGTGTGTATTTGGTCCTGCAAAATCAGCTTGTGGTGAACTTAAATGCCCAGGCTGCTATAAAGTGGTAAAGATATTTCAAACAAAAAGCCAGAACTGCCTATCCATCATCTGTTTCTAACACATGGACAAAAGAACTCCCACAGTGTCTTTCTGTCTAACTATCACATGGTCACCCCAGACCCTCCATTCCTCTGGAATGCTGGGTTGTCTGCCTGCAACTCTACTGTTTTAAATAAAACACTCATTTTTAGTGCTAGCTAAGACTTGTGCAGAAAGATCTGTAGTTACGTTAAATGCAACTTTTGACATGCCTGTCATAAAGGTGTGGTTTGGGATAGAAATAGGAGCAGATGGTTGGAAGAGGTAAAGGGAAAGAACAGACCAACTTGTTGGGCTATTTTATGATTCATCCAAGGTATGTTCTGAGCTGAGGAAGGGAATGAATGTTTACAGTTAACTCAAATACAGGCTCTGCATCTGAATATGCGAACAACCCAGCTACACGGTATGCAAAAACAGTATGCCAAATGGGAAGGATGTCAGACTGCTTAGTATTCATGATACAGTAGGCGAACTCGGACGACCTTCTGCATCCGCCAAGCCACTGAGCTTCTGAAATGTGCAGCCAGTGAATGCTTAGCTATCCCATGAGGCCAATAGTCGAATTAAAAATAGTGTTGAACTAGAGTGGCTCTTTTCAAGTTTAAGTGTTGTAAGTACCAGGAAGTTTGTTCTGCAGGGCTGAATTGTACTTGTTTAACACTTAAGTAAATAATTTTGTTCTTTTTGCTAGTAGGGCTACATCACATGACAAGATCATATAGTCAAAGTACAATGTCAGCATTACAGATGTAGTTGACCATGGACTATTTATTCCACACAACTGCATACTTCATTAGTTTGTTGTCAAACTCAGTACATAGTTTATAAGTTTGGAAATGTAATCGCAGACTGGGATTTATTGTTAAAACTACTTTAATAATCCTCACTAAATCACAATTATTAGATGTTTTGATATATTCTTACCTTTGGCAGCAGTATAAAGTTTCTGACATTGCACCGCCATCGGATGCAACACCAAAATTAACACCTTATACAGGCTCTTCCATTCAAAAGCCTTTTCATCTTACAATCACTATATTTATATCCATAGCCTGTACTTCAGCTAGAGACAACAAGAGAACACGTTTCCTTCAGGAAACAGTTCTGCCATCATGGCTCTGCTTCAAACAGAGCAAAACTCATAGACCTTTGTCCATCCATAAGTTTGGCTGAGAGGCCAGAAAGAAGGAAGATGGAGAATAGATTCATACCACAAGTTTCTTTCCATCCCAGACAGCAGGACTGAGAAATGGAAATCCACATGAGTCAAGCTGGAAGATCAACAACCAAGACGAAAATAATAAAACATGGAGTAGCTTGCCTGTGTGTAAAGGGAACTATTTTGGGTTTACTTTCAGTGTAGTAAAGATCGATGCCCTTATGTTTATGAATGATAGGACTTCATGACTTCTAATATCTACTGAAGATTTCCTGTGATGGTGCTTCAAAGAATTTTGATGATAAAATGTAGAGGAAACTATTCATAGGTAACAGTTTTGGCTGAATGTATTATAATATTTGAATAATGCATATAATATTGCATTTACATTTAGCAGACACTTTTATCCAAAGCGACTTACAAATGAGAACAATTAAGGATATTGATCTATTAATTTCTACATGTGACCTCATTATAAGGACAGATATCATCAGTATCCCTCCACACAATGTAAGAAATCTGGTTTATTCAAATAAAGATGAACAAACTGCTTTGGTATTTGTTTTTTAACAAAATAAAACAATAAATCAAGGAACTTACAACTTTTACAACAGTCTGCCAAAGTTACTGTAATCATACGGTTCAATAATTTGACTAACATTGTGATGATGTGAAATGGTGTATTGAATACATAAAAAATTTCAATGTTGTTTACCATAGAATTGAAAACAATCGCTTTACAAAATAAGATGAACTGCATGCAGATAAAATATGGTATAAATGTTGGCAGAGTTCAGAAATTCAAGCTGATACTAATTTGCAATTAATACAACATGTTGTCACTGAAATTCCTCAGTTAAATAATAAACAAAAACCCTTAGATTTATTTAGCAGTTAGCTAAACCTCAGCAAATTCACTCAGTGTCCAGCATTATTACTATGATTTTTTTTTTCAGTTTTGCGTGCATTTCAATTTCAGTTGAATTCTTGATATCCTTCAACATTGCTGCACAGTTAGCCATTTTATATACAATTAGATAGTTATGTTCCATAACTTGTATTCTAAACAATCTAATTTCCTTACCGGCAGGCTTATTAATAACATGATTACAATTTTGAATGATAAGGTATTTAACATGCGGTTAGATGACATATAGTGCAGCTTCTTATAGAGTGCACACTGGGCTATTCACAATTTGCACAAATATGTCTCTCTTTAGATGGGAATTTGTTGTCTAATTCAACTACTACTCTTTATACAGTACCATACAAGACTGATATTTTATGTGACAGATTTTCAAGATCCCAGACTACTGCTGCCCATTTTTTCATACAGATGTGTTCATCAACATTTTAGAGAGAAAATATTGCATGTAACCAGATGTGTTGCCGGGATCATGAATAAAGATGTGCATATGTCAATCAGAGTGTCTAATAAGAGCAATAGCCTTAATTTGTTTGATAAACTACTAGCGAGATGTGACTCTAATCAAAGATGATCTCTGAGGCCTGGCGTAGGCAGTTAGCCGTGTCATCTGGCATACTGCTGTGTGTGATGTTGTTTCCATCCAAGCGCAGGGTCCTCAGTCGAGAATAGTTGACCGGAGAGCTGAACTTGCAGATATTCGTCAGGTCAAACTCTGAAAAAGCAAAAGTGGAAATGAAGTAAAAACCATGCAAAATCTGTTGATTGATCAGATGGAAATGGAGTAAGACTTACTGTTTATCTCGTTGACTTGCAGGTACAGGTGCTCGAGCGATTCGTTGATCTCCGGGATGGACTTCAGCTTGTTAAAAGACAGGTCGAGCTCAAGGAGAGAAGACACGTTGAACACACCCGCAGGGATTCCAGAGTCCACCAGCTTGTTGTGAGAGACACGCAGGTACTGCAGGACTGGGAGCTTGGCCAGGTAGCCGCTAGGGATGCTGTCGATGTCGTTATTATCAGCGTAGAGCATCAAAAGTGAAGGTGGAACTCCCGAGGGAAGTTTCTTGAGCTTGTTCTCGCTTACGTCCAGCAGAACAAGGGACTTCAGGCCTTTGAAGGCACCTGTGATGCTCTCGGTGGTCAGCTTGTTCTTGGACAGGTGGATGGTGGTCAGGTTTTCCATCCCAGACAAGGTGTTAGCAGGGAACGAACTCAGCTGGTTGCCGATCAACTTCAACTCATCCAGAGACTTCGAAAGAGGACCAGGGGGTTTGGTCAGCTTGTTATTACTGAAGAGGAGCTTCTCCAGTTTGCTCAGCTTATCAATGGTACCGGCCTGGATCTTGTCGCTGGTGATGTTGTTGTTGTCCAGGACGAGCCAGCGAAGGTCGGTGGCGTTATCGAATACGCCAGTCTTGATCTCCTCAATTAAGTTGTTCTGTAGGTAGAGGTATTTGATGCCGGTTGGCACGATAGGGACGAACTTCAAGTTGCGCTCGTTGCAGTACATGGCTGTGGGGAAGTTGAGGGGACATTCACACTCCTGGGCACAAGTAGGAGACGATACTCCCTCCAGTGGTGCGGAGGGGATGTAGTATTCATCATAGTAATCGTATTGACCCAAACTCTGACATAGCAGTCCAGCCAACAGGAAGAAGCCAAGAGCAAACATGTCTGCACAACTCAGTCGAATCAAACCTAGAGAAGAGAAGAGAAGAGAAGAGAAGAGAAGAGAAGAGAAGAGAAGAGAAGAGAAGAGAAGAGAAGAGAAGAGAAGAGAAGAGAAGAGAAGAGAAGAGAAGAGAAGATGGTAGGGGTTTATATGGTTACATAAGTGGCAATATCAAAATGTGAAAAAAATGTTTAAGAATAACAGAACTTTCTCTGGTCAACCTCAGACATAAACAAAACCCAGAGACATTCTTCTAATGGAAATTGATGACTTCATCCTCAAGAATGCAAATAGGCCCAGACAGCCGTTCCTCCCTTTGGAAATTAGACCCACATTGCTTATGTGCAGATCCAAGTTTATCTCAAGTTACTTTAACCTTACCTCATACCTATAGATCGCTTTGTCTTTGCATGCTATGCTGAAGAATTATTGCATTGCAAATGATGAATAATGCAAGAGTACTTTTATAATATTGACTAATCAATTAATATTTCATGAAAGTTAAAAAAAAGAAGGAAGAATAAATTAGATCAGGTGTTATGCATGCAATTTTGCAACAGTATTTGTGAATAACAATTCAAGGAAAATACTGTATAATCTCTCTCTAAAAATTCATGCATGCACCATAATTCTATCAGCTCATGCATTTTTAATAATTAATCATTTATGTAAAAAATATATTTACAACTTAACACAATGTTTTGAATAAAATGCATGCATGGAAGCTTCTCAAACATCACCAAGCCAAATATCTGCAATATGATAATACATATTTTCTTCAGACCGCCCCAAAAATCTGCCAAGCAGATTTCTAATAATCTCATCCAGACAGAACAAAAGCGAGCATTATAACCGCAGATGCTAGATATCCTTACCTTCCTGCTTCTCTCGCTGTGCACGACTTCAGGTAGAGTTGTGTGCGGCCCGAGGACTCTGGAGAGAAAGAGTAAGGGAGGGAGAAAGCAGAGAGTGAGAGAGAGAGAGAGGGAGAAAAAGAGAGAGACACTCAAGCCAGATCTTAGTCGCCCAAGATTGATAGAAAACAGCAGTCAGGCGGTTCTAGTGTGTAGATGTCAGCAGTTGTTCCCTGAGAAACATATGGATTCTAACAAGGTTCAGGTGTAGCAAAGCAGTTTGGGACATGTAGTTCTTCATGGGACACAGAAAGGAATAAAGACTCACTGGGAAGGGTTTGCAAAATATATATACCTGTATAGTCGCCACAAACACGCACACACTTTTCCATCCCATCCTTTCCAAACAATCCCACAAACAATTAATCTATTGTGTGTGTGAGACACAAACAAGCCTACAAACACCTCCATCACTGGTTCCATCATAACCAATGCTAAGCATTCCTCATAAAAATAAATATTCTTAACAAAACAAAGGTTAATGAAACTATTCAGAAAACCGTCTGCAAAAAAAAAAAAAGAAAAAGAAAAATTGGCTACTTGAGATGGCAGCTGCCTGCTATTAGACTACTGGGCTGTAAATGAGACTTGGAAAAATTGACCAAATAAGACGGTAGTGGGCCAAACCAGACTTACATAACCGTGTTGACTATCTGAACGGAGTGTGTATCCAATTCTTAACAGCTGGTAGATTGTATATCATCAAACGGTGTGCCATCTTTAATGTTAAGCCTCATAAAATCCAGACGGCTTCTGTCTGGCTGTGGTCATGGACTTGTGTGATGGGAAGTTTGCACACGGTGGTGGGCTGTATCTCATGAGGGACCAAGGAAGGATGGTACTGATTGCAGGTCAGTTTAGTTTTAATAGCATACATCGGCTCTTAGGAATGCAGTAAAGCCAGAAAACCAGATGAGTGGTCGGTTCTGAAAGCCTCGTGTGTATCAGAGAAGCTGAGATTCTTTGCGGAGCTGTCTTTGATCACTACTGCAAAATCAGTAAAGAATTTGAAGATAAAATCTGCACACCAAATGTAAAATAATAATAATAATAATAATCATTAAGAAAAAAATAATAAATGTAAACAAATCATTTAAACATATCACCATGTTTCTAAATAAAATGGATGAACAGATTCGAGAGACAGAATCAGATTCAAACACTAGTTACATACTCGAGCACCATGGCTTGTTATGGCATGTGCGCTTGCTAGGCCACAGATCTGATGCCGCTAGGTGGTCTTAAACTGCTCTGGATCATTCTGACTGCTGCAGTGCTCATACCTGTCCCATACCAACAGCACTATGACCTTATCACCCATTCCTCATCTGTCACGTCCCTTGCAGCTCACCCCTCACTCACTCCATTCATCTGTCAGGCCTATAGGGCAAGCACATGGTGCTGAGCTCATGTTGGGACATTATGGATGAAGTTATGCGGCAGGGGCAGGTCAGGGCAAACCTGTGCAGCTCTACCTGATGCAGGTATGTGAGGTTTGCAGTTGCCCCCAAATCATGTAAAAATTGGACTTCTGCAAGCTGAATGATAAAAATCAGATTTTTTTTAGATGATACAAATGCAGTTTACCACATCCGGCAAACACACTCTAGACATAGTTATGTGCCAATATATATATTTATTTTCTTTTTTTTTCCTTTTAATTTCGAGTAAAGTTGAATTTTGTTAATACTACTTTTTTATTTGTTAGTTAGCTAGTTATAATTTAGTCTTTTTTTCATCATGTATTTATTTATTAATTTTTATTTCAGTTTTAGATTGAGTTATTTAGTAAATCAAGTTATATAAGGTATTTAGTAAATCAAAAATATAAGGTAACACTTACTTAAAGCCTTTATGTATAATGCATTATGCATTAATTATGCCTTATAATGCACCTTATAATGCTTTGTAAAAGCTTATGAATAATTGTAACCACAGTTAATACATTATAACACTTATCAATTCATTATTACACTATGTATTTTAAATTCGGTTATAATTATTTACGGCAAGATATAATATATTACAACGCACATTACGAATAATTATAATGCATTATACCCTTTAATAACCCATTAAAATGCATTATACATAAAGGCTTTAA